>BLYE01000130.1:0-25574 GCA_016586335.1 Nitzschia putrida
CCTCTCGTCCCTTCCAGCGAGTCGCGTTTGTTGAAGCACATGAAGAGACTGTCTGACAGAGCCGCCCGTCAAAAGGAGAAAGGTACTAACAAGCAAGCAGAGAACGATGATTTTGAGGATATGTTGGCTTCCGATGAGGAAGATTCGGACGATGGGCGCACTCTGGTTTCTGCCTACACCAGAAAAACGATGCAACAAGTGTGGTGTCCAAGCGGAAGCGGGCAGCAGATTCCAGCTACCAACTTCGCATCAAGAATGATACCTCGGGTGCTGAGTTTGATGTGGACAATCTTACTAAACGAGTGGTCAACCACGATGATGAAGGTGATAGCGAGTCCGAGGATGAATTCATGTTCAACGAGGCTGGCCAGTTGGTGTTCAAGGAACAACAACCGACTCCGATCTCTGAGGATCTAGTTCCCGCCACTGAGGCGGTGCCATCCAAGGGTCAAGTACCCAAGAACAACAAGTCGAAGAAGGTACGACTTGGAGCCAACTACAGATCAAAGAAGGCCGGAGGCGATGTCAAGCGAAAGGGGCAAAAGCTCGATCCTTATGCTTTTGTACCACTTGACGGCAAGAACTTCACCAAGAAGAATAGGAAAGCTGCATTGGAGCAAATGGAATCCGTCGTAGAAGGAACAAACGACAAGGCGATAAATTGATATCATCTGTTAATTTCGCAAAATATTTCAGTCTATCCATCTAGCAAGCAAGTTCATACCTACATATGTTTCAATCAATACATACCAGACATAATGACATCTCAAATGGAGGGTGGAGGACGCCGCATTCGAGCACCCAAAAATACAAGGCAAGCATTTGCTGCTACTACGAGTAGAGATTACTACTTTCGTTTCATACTACTTGTGCCATCCTTCCTTGCTGAATTATCCGAATATTCAAATCTTTTTCCAATGAGTGAAGCAGTAGTTGAAAAAGTCCCTTCCCAAGATGTGACTCCACAAGCAGACATGAGTTTGTTGTCCATTACCGATGGAGAGAATGGCCGTGGAATTCCTTTTGTTAAGTTCATTGACGATGTAGATGCCTTTTCCAATGCTTTCGATCCACCGGCAAGTGCTGAGTTGATGATTGGCGCTTACTCTGAACTTCATTCCAAGTTCAAAACATTCGAAACCAGTTTGACGCAGAAGAGTGAGTAGAAATATCTGTGAACATGTGTGCATGCAGTATGCGTGAAAAGCAATTGCGTTGCCATTTTTTTCACAAATTGCAGTACCTTCTCATTCCTTTCTCTTTGTGCGATGCACAGAGTCAAACTATCAAGTGAAAATCCCCGACCTTGAAAAATCCCTTGCATTGGTCAAGAACCTTCAATCCAAAAAGGAGTCCGACAAAAAGACCATTACGCGATACAATCTGGCAGACAACGTGTACGGCAAGGCAGAGATTGACTGCTCGGAAGGCATTGTGAATTTGTGGCTTGGGGCCAATGTCATGTTGGAATATACATACGAGGAAGCAATTGAATTTTTGACCCAAAATTTGGATACGGAACGAAAGGAGTCAACGACTGTCAAGGAGGACCTTGCTTTTGTGAGGGATCAAATTGTCACTTCGGAAGTTAGCATGACCCGTATTTTCAATTGGGATGTCCGAAAGAGACGCGCGCAAGGAAAGGAATAAACTGTGGTTTAGTTATGTGAACGTTTACAAAGTCTACTACCAATACCGTTATTTACTGAGGTGCAGCCTCTCGTCCTCCTCCACTCTTCTTCATCCAAACACCCACAATTCCCTGTGGTTGTGGCCGATGTTGAGCGTCTCCAAAGATTCAAGTCCGACAAGATATTTTCTGTAAGGGCATCCACTCAAAGCGTTGATCTCAACGATGTGCAGTGGTGCTACAGGTAGTAGTGTTGCTCGTGGTGCGGTTGTGTGTTGTGGGTTGTGGTGGGTCGTACTAGAGGTAGTAGGTGGTGGGCTACTACTACTACGAACCCCTATTATTACCTATTATTATGACTGTTTTCGTCATGACCATACGTTGGTAACTTCTTATTATTGTTGTTGGAGGAGGCAAGGGGAGGGTGCGATGGATACAAGTGCTCACATTCTTTTGTGTCTCATTCAGTTGGGCGGGAAAGAGTTATTCCATTTATATTACTGTTGCTACAGTACTACCGTAGTTGTACTAACGTTAGTATCTGTTAAGTCAAGATAGGTAGGCATTCCCTAGTACTAGTACTGTACAGTACTAGTACAGTAGTAGTATTTTCTTTATCCTGATGGTGTCTCAATGATTGGAGTCTACAGTACGAATTTTCATCCTAATAATATTGTTGGCTAGGGTTTGCTATATTATCTAGACTTTCTCATGTTGCATCAGTTGTTGTCACGACGGTACTGTTCGACTCCAGCACGGACATCTGCCATTTTATAGCATCTAGTTTTCGCGTTCACTCCATCTCCAAATGTAACAACACGATTCCTTTTGCGTAGCACTTCACCGACAAAGCATTCCGTTTCATACCCAAACTTGCCAACATAGAACTCGATCCCAACTCGCTTACCTGTGAATTCCTCATCATCCGTATCATAGTCACTTTCAGCAACGGAACTCAAATCGTCAGCGTTGACCATTGGCACATCATCAACGTTGTCCCCATCCTTGATGATTGCATCTCGGAGTTGCTCCCTAGGGTAAAACCTTACTTCGCCGTCACGGAAGAAACGGACCTCAAGGTTTTTTGGGTGTCCGATCAATCCAACTTCAATTGCACCATCAAACTCAAGACAAGCTTTCTTACCAGTGTAGGTATCTGGAGTATCCCACTCCTCAGGGTTTTCATCAGTGCTTGCGACTGATTGATCCGGAGTAGTTGCCATGTCTTCAGCCTCAATGGTCCCTACCAGCTCAGCGATCTTGAGGTCGTTGTTGGCTTGGGGGACTTCCTGGTTATGATGATGAAGCTTCGTCAAAACAGCATCAAGAGATTGTTGGATCTTGGCATTGGCTTCTGCCAACTCATTCCTCTCGGCCGCCACTTGTTGGAGCTTGGCCTCCGTTTGTTGGAGCTTGGCCTTGACTTCCGCCAACTCTTTCTTCTCGGCCTCCAAAACAGGAGCTCCTTGTACGGGCTCGACAACTTCGGCTTCCGAACGAGCAACCCGCATGGATGGAGGGGTGAGCAGCAACTGGTATCCTTGGTAGAAACGTTCCGAGATCAACGTCCCATGGAAATGGGGCGTCGTGGCACGGGAGTCTTCAGCAGGAGCTTGGGAAACCAAATCCAACGCAGCTGCTGGCTTGACTACTGGTTCGTCGGTCTTGGGGGGATTCTGGGGGGTCGGGGAGTTCATGGTCGATGGATGGATGGATGGATGACAAGGGGTGTGAGCGTGAGCAAAACAGAGTGTTGTGGACACCAAAATGTGTGCTGTGACGAATGCCCTCCGGCATTGGTGGGTTTGTTGGCAGCAAGTTTTTGATGTTTCTGTCGTGGATGGCAAGCGACTACTAGTACAGTAGTACTGTACTTCGTAACAAATAAATGTAGCCATGCAAATGTGATGTACCTCGTACAGTACTAGTACGTGTTGTTACTGCTACTAACGTTAGTACTATCGGAACCCTTTCCACCATATTATGCCGCCAAGTAGTACTTGATGATGAGGCGAGTGCTACAGACATCTAAAGTATCTACTAGTACTCGTTCTGCTATTGGTCGTTAAACACTACTAACGTAGTACTACTCTGGACATTGAAAGTGCTCGTGGCTGACGGTCAAGTACAACTCGCTTTCATTGGAAAGTCCATCGACCATGCGACGAATGTCCGCCTCTAAGAACTTTCCTTCGAGAGCCTTGATACAGTCGAGGATATGAACTCCTTCAGTAGAGCCACCACACTTGAAAACAGACAAGACCGCGTCCCGAAGCGACCCAGATGACCCACCATTGCTATTGGACATCATTGACAAGGTATTTAGGGGTCCAGTGGCGTCTCCAAGGGAAGGAATGGCCGACAGCACGACAGGAATGACAGTGCTATCAGCACACTTTCTTTGTTCTGCACTGTGGATAACTTCCAGCATGTGATGCGTGAGCTCATTTCCGGTTGTGAGAGGACGAATGGAGTTGGTCAAAATGGTCGTTTTGCCATCGTATTCTTTGACGGCTCCACAAATCTTGAGATACCACTTCTGATCTTGATGTCTGTTGTCTCATTTCTTGTGCTGCAAAACAATCCCCATCGTTGGTCCACTGCTTGACTTCAATGAGCCCCGTCCCATCTTCAATCTCGTAGACTGCACTGGTCGAGTTATCAGCCACGTTGCGAGTGGCTCCAACCAATTTAACCGACGCTACAGCGCGGCCATCTTCCAAAGTAATTCCATCGGGTGAAGAAGTGGATCGTAGAATCATGCGTCATGCGCGCGCCTTACAGTAGAACACTACCGGTGGCTGGCTCTAAATTAGTGGTACGGTACAACAGACGCAAAAGTCACACCACAAATCACATACCGGTAGTGAAAATAGATTGTCATCAATCCGCTATTTACCAGTTCTTCTACTACTAACGTTAGTAGAAGAAATATAGGGAGATACTACCGGTACGTAGTCATATACTGACATTGCTTGCAAATGCTCTAGTACTGGCAGCGGTAAAAAAGACCCCAGGGGAGGCTCTGAGTCACGAGTCCACCAAGGTTCAAACTGGACTTGACCGGCTCGCAATTCAAAAAGTGTGCGCCGCGGCAAAGAGTTTCTTGACAAGGAGGTAAATCATCTTTGTGTGTTCATTATTGACAATCGCCATGCAACAAGCGTCATAGGAATACTAGTAGAGTAATAGACCTAGAACTTGTAGTGTTGACAAACGTTGACTACACTACGTCGCAGGCACTAGTGCTATGTAGTAGTATCGGTGGTGGTGGCAGCGTTGTTTGTTCTTTCTTCTTACCGCAACCGCTTGCTCCAAGCAATGCGTGGTGACAATGCTCATTGCTGTGTACTAAAAGGTAGCGATAGCTAGAATGTTTGATACTAGTGGGTCTTTCTCTACAGGAGTACAAGAAGAAAGTTTTCTCCTGAGCCTCTGCTGAGGGCACAGTGGTGATCGGATGTCATTGCTGTTGCAACTTGATTTACCGTGTGGTGTGGTTCCATCTTCTGACAAATAAACGCAAAATGAAGAAGAGTCAAAAGAAGTCACTCTAAAAAGTCTTGGCATCGGTGAAAAACCGCTACTAACCGATGCCAGTGTCACTAGGTCGACAAATTAAACGAAAAAACATCATCTACAACAAGGTCACACTTAGTTGGACAGGAAGAGCTCACTACGATTACTTTTTTTAAAGTTCCTAGCACGGCCGCATCACTGCATGAAGCACAGCACACCAGTTGATTGTCAAATGTCACCCCCTGTTTGCGGTAGACTCCTGGCCCCCCAGTTCTTTCCGCATGCAGAAAACGACAACGATAGCGACCACGGTGGTGGTAACAAGACGACAACGGTAAACAACAATGACAACAACAACAACAAGAATTCAGACTCCTGGCTCCCGAGTTCTTGCCGCATGGAAACAACGACAACAACAATGTTAGCAACAACGGTGGTATCAAGACGACAATGGTAAACAACAACGGTAAACAACAACGACAACAACACCGAGAATTCAGCCAAACTGCTGGAGTGTGGCACTGTTTTGATTTTTTGGGTGCGGTGCGCTGCATGCGGCGGAGGTTTGGATTTGAACCTGTGGGTTTGGAGTGGCGGGCGCGTTTGGTGGGAGGTCGGCAGGCTTTCGGATGGAACCCCCCCCAGGGGAGTCTTGGGGTCTTTTCATGCCATGCCAGTTAGTACCATACTACTACCTACAGCTATCCAATAGCATCTTCACAACAGCGTCCACTGAAAGAAAAAAGCCACCAACATTCTATAACATCCAAATCGGCAGCAGCAGCATATATCAGCATGCAAGAAGTCTATCGCTCACAACTCTACCAGTGCAGTCTATGAGATTGAAGAATGGGACGGGGCTCATTGAAGTCAAGCAGTGGCCCAACGATGGATGATGGGGATTGTTCTGACACTTCGACACTTCAGGATCACAAGTATCTCAAGATTTGTGGAGCCGTCAAAGAATACGATGGCAAAACGACCATTTTGGCCAACTCCATTCGTCCTCTTCTCTCAACCGGAAATGAGCTTACCATACATCACATTCTACATGCTGAAAGAAATTTACAGTGCAGAACAAAGCAAGCGTGCCGATAGCATTGTCAATCCTGTCCTGTCGGCCATTCCTTCCCTTGGAGGCACCACTGGACCCCAAATTACCATGTCAATACATTAGCGACGTCCAATAGCACCAATGGATCATCTGGGCGCTTTGTGACTTGGTATTGTCTGTGTTCAAGAGCGGTAGGGGGCAACGCCAAATGGGGCCTCCCCTGCCTGTCCCTCCAACAACACACGTCCTCTCCTCAGAAGCTGGCTGGCACTGTCCTCTCCTGAAGAAGAGTGTTGCCTTGGCCCAGCCTGCTGGCTCTGGGATTATTTGAGACGCAGTGGTGCAGCTGGATTCTTGTTGCCTCTTAGTGGAGGAGCCGATAGTTCCAGTGTTGCCACCATTGTAGGTGCCATGTGTCACGTCACAACATTGTTCTATGACACAGCGCAAACCGATGAAGGTGTCGCCGCCGATGTACGTGATGTTTGCCGCAAGCAAACCACCCAGGAGGATGAAATACCAACTACTGTAGTAAGGGAACGTGAACGTATGAATCATATATAAGTATCCCACGTATGTACGAAATCCAATTTTCCTGTTCTGAAATTGCCGCTGAACCAACGTACGAAACGCGTAGAACCGTCGTGCACTTTTGTACGGTACCAGGACGCACAGACGTCGTTGAATTTTCCTGGCCACATAGTGCGACGATGAGACGATGTGTCTCCTTCACCCCCATCCACACCACACCCTCCTCCAAAACTTCCCCACCGGGCGCGAGAGTCGAGACTGTACCACTTTGTTGGTTGTTTCGCTCGTGCCACACCGGGAAGGCTTTGGGGGGGAGTTGGTGCAGGTGGGGATGAAGGAGCCAATATTGAACAACCGCATCATTCTCTGTGCTACCGGTGGCTACGTTCCTTCAAGCCAACACTAGTCTTTTGGTCGACAACAGGGAGGATATGGATTCAACCCACGATCGTCTCATGGCCTTTGGTCTCGTGGAACTGTCTGCCATTCAGAGGCTTCTCCGAAGTGACACCGAAAAGGGGTGCAAGCTTTTGCCTTTGTTGACTATTCAACTGTTCAAGTTGTCCACCTTTCTCGTGGATCCGGAAAGACGTTCAGCCATTTCGGAAGGTTTGTTTTCAGAGCTTTCTCAGATCTTCCGAGTCGAGCTCCCCGACATTCATTCCAAAAACGACGAGTTGTACAATAAGTGCTGCCAAGCATGTCTTCCTCCGTTCAATGCGGCGTTGGAACAGTCCAACGCATTGGTTCAATATGTCTGCTCACATGATCGCAGATTTCTATTTCACGAGGTATCGAAGCCATTTGCAAAAGATTGAAGGAGCGACAAGAGAACGACATGGACATGGAGAGTGATGGGTTTGTGAGTCGGGAAGAAGATTTCGAAAGTGTTGCCCGTTTCGCTGTTTCGCTGAAGCCATGCTCCCTTCTCTTTTCAAGATTGTGAATTATTTGTATGATGCTGAGCAACCTTCTGAGGACAATACTACCACAGCTCAGGCATCATCACATGTTGAAGCCATTACCACTGGCATTTCTTCCTTGGCACAATTCACCACCTCGGCTCTCCTGGAAAGACTGTTTACCAAGTTGACCCAAAGGCTACTGGAGGCTTCACAATCTCAAAGTGATAGCTCGGATAAGATGTGTGCATTGCTTTCTTTGTCTCATGCGCTGGTAGTGTCCGGAGGGCTTGATGAGAAGAGCACTGCGTTGCTATATCGGTCGTTGAAACCACTTGTCGAACCGATGAAACCCCTCCTCCAGTTCAAAAGCGAGCGTACAAAGTCCTTTCGGAGTTGTGCAATTGGAGTGATTTTGTAACTTCGGCTGGAAGGCTCCAAGAGCTCACTGAGTTCATGACCTCGGCCAGTACTACCTCACAGATCTCTGCCAAGACGATGCGCATCCGTTGTTTGCAATCCATGTTGAACGTTCTTGGAGACAGTGGGATGATTGATCAGAATATTTTTATCGCTTTCCTTGGGGAGACTCTCCTTTGCCTCAAAGACTCCAACAAACGGACACGAGAGGGGGCCTACAAGCTTTTGTTGTCTCTTGCCAATGTTCACGATGACAGTGTATTCTTGATCAAGTCCGTTACTGCTGCCGTAGCCAGTGAGACAAGTCACATGAGATCTGCTGCTGTGCTAGCTCTATCGAAGCTGCTCCACCATGACAAGGGTAGCGACCCTAGAGTATTGGAATTGTTCCCTTCATTGCTACGTACAGTGCTGCTTTTGTCTGATGATCCATCGAGGGAAGTGTGCAAGAGTGTCGTCGGATTTGTTCGCGTTACTGTCTCTGTGTGTCCTCCGGACAGCCTAAGGGAATTGACCCCAGACATCCTCAACAGTCTGTTGAAGTACCACAGAGGGAAGGATCGATTCCGAAACAAAATCAAGATCATCTTGAAGAAGTTGGTTCGTCTATTTGGGTACGATTTCTTGTTCCCTCTCGTCCCTTCCAGCGAGTCGCGTTTGTTGAAGCACATGAAGAGACTGTCTGACAGAGCCGCCCGTCAAAAGGAGAAAGGTACTAACAAGCAAGCAGAGAACGATGATTTTGAGGATATGTTGGCTTCCGATGAGGAAGATTCGGACGATGGGCGCACTCTGGTTTCTGCCTACACCAGAAAAACGATGCAACAAAGTGTGGTGTCCAAGCGGAAGCGGGCAGCAGATTCCAGCTACCAACTTCGCATCAAGAATGATACCTCGGGTGCTGAGTTTGATGTGGACAATCTTACTAAACGAGTGGTCAACCACGATGATGAAGGTGATAGCGAGTCCGAGGATGAATTCATGTTCAACGAGGCTGGCCAGTTGGTGTTCAAGGAACAACAACCGACTCCGATCTCTGAGGATCTAGTTCCCGCCACTGAGGCGGTGCCATCCAAGGGTCAAGTACCCAAGAACAACAAGTCGAAGAAGGTACGACTTGGAGCCAACTACAGATCAAAGAAGGCCGGAGGCGATGTCAAGCGAAAGGGGCAAAAGCTCGATCCTTATGCTTTTGTACCACTTGACGGCAAGAACTTCACCAAGAAGAATAGGAAAGCTGCATTGGAGCAAATGGAATCCGTCGTAAGAAGGAACAAACGACAAAGGCGATAAATTGATATCATCTGTTAATTTCGCAAAATATTTCAGTCTATCCATCTAGCAAGCAAGTTCATACCTACATATGTTTCAATCAATACATACCAGACATAATGACATCTCAAATGGAGGGTGGAGGACGCCGCATTCGAGCACCCAAAAATACAAGGCAAGCATTTGCTGCTACTACGAGTAGAGATTACTACTTTCGTTTCATACTACTTGTGCCATCCTTCCTTGCTGAATTATCCGAATATTCAAATCTTTTTCCAATGAGTGAAGCAGTAGTTGAAAAAGTCCCTTCCCAAGATGTGACTCCACAAGCAGACATGAGTTTGTTGTCCATTACCGATGGAGAGAATGGCCGTGGAATTCCTTTTGTTAAGTTCATTGACGATGTAGATGCCTTTTCCAATGCTTTCGATCCACCGGCAAGTGCTGAGTTGATGATTGGCGCTTACTCTGAACTTCATTCCAAGTTCAAAACATTCGAAACCAGTTTGACGCAGAAGAGTGAGTAGAAATATCTGTGAACATGTGTGCATGCAGTATGCGTGAAAAGCAATTGCGTTGCCATTTTTTTCACAAATTGCAGTACCTTCTCATTCCTTTCTCTTTGTGCGATGCACAGAGTCAAACTATCAAGTGAAAATCCCCGACCTTGAAAAATCCCTTGCATTGGTCAAGAACCTTCAATCCAAAAAGGAGTCCGACAAAAAGACCATTACGCGATACAATCTGGCAGACAACGTGTACGGCAAGGCAGAGATTGACTGCTCGGAAGGCATTGTGAATTTGTGGCTTGGGGCCAATGTCATGTTGGAATATACATACGAGGAAGCAATTGAATTTTTGACCCAAAATTTGGATACGGCACGAAAGGAGTCAACGACTGTCAAGGAGGACCTTGCTTTTGTGAGGGATCAAATTGTCACTTCGGAAGTTAGCATGACCCGTATTTTCAATTGGGATGTCCGAAAGAGACGCGCACAAGGAAAGGAATAAACTGTGGTTTAGTTATGTGAACGTTTACAAAGTCTACTACCAATACCGTTATTTACTGAGGTTCAGCCTCTCGTCCTCCTCCACTCTTCTTCATCCAAACACCCACAATTTCCAATGCTGGATCGTTGACTCGACTGTGACCATCGAGAAATACCTCTGTCAACTGAGCGCAGCCCCATACTTGCAGTTTCACAAATTGTGGACCAATTTTGGAAACTAAATACCCCAAACCTTGGTCTGTAATGCCTGGGCAACAGCTGACGTTGAGAGTCGTCTATGCGTTACCAGCAAGACCAGTGCTCGTTCCAAAAGGCAACCGCAACGCCGCACCACAAAGAGCTCCAGGGCATCCACTCAAAGCTTTGATCTCGACGATGATTGGGGAGATGCGAATACGGCCCCCTTTGATTCATAGTAGTGCCAATTTATAACGCAAGAACGCCGCTATTGCGTTTGTTCCTAAATGGTCAATGGTGACGACCGGAATCTTCGTAGACGTGTAGTGTAGCTCGTTGTAGCATCATCAGACTTGAGACGATACCAGAACCAGATAGCAAGGCAATCACTACATGAGTCAATCGGAAACAACCACCTCCAAAGCAGGTCATCGCATCATCGTCAACGGCGTCGTGCGCATCGGTGTGACTGCCATACACCGCCTGTGTTAATATCTTGGAAAGCATGACAGTTCCAGCCGCTGACGTGAAGCCGTCAAAAAACATGTAGTTGGCAGCAAGATTGCGAGTGCCATATAATATTTGGGACATGTATCAAAGGAGACGGATTGAAGGGTTGGGTTGGAGCGGATTAGTTCCTGTCGCTGTCGTCCATTGCTTTCGTCTGGTGTCTGTTGTCGTAGTCCCAGCTCTCGCCTCTCGCAATATGTTCATGTTGGACAGCCTTGTGTAGTGTAACGTTATTACCGGTACTGTAGTAGGGCTCGTACCATACCAAGTAATTCGGAAAGTTAGACCGGCTCGGGTTCGATCTGGTTTTGTTTCCGGAACTATCTAGTACCAATCTTACTAGTCTAAGCGCAATGATCAAAAGGTTCGTAGTATCAGAAAGGAAAACGCCATTCCTCTAGTAGTGAGCTACGTAGGAAAGAGGTTTACTTTCCGCCCATCATGACGGCAGGATCGACGTCCTTGGCAGTGTTCAGCATTCTTGGGTGAGCCACCAAGGCGTCATCAATGTTGCCGTATCGGCTTGTGTACTTCTTGTACCATTCGACAGTCGTCTTCAAGCCTTCTTCCCAGCTCATTTCTTCTTCCCATCCAAGATCGTGGAGCTTTTGGCTGTTGATGGTGTAACGCAAATCATTGAACTTGCGGTCGGGAACGAAAGTTAGCCATTTGTCTTCCTCCTTGTCCATACCAAAAATCTTGAGCAACTGTCTTGCGACCTCGATGTTAGGAACCTCATTCTTTCCCCCAATGTTGTAAATTTGTCCAGGCTCTCCCTTGTGAAGAATGACATCAAAGGCCCGGGCAACATCCTGGACATACAAAAAGTTGCGGGTGTTGGATCCGTCTCCATGTAAGGTAAGTTGCATTCCCTTCATCAATTGATTGGTGAACTTGGGAATCAATTTTTCTGGGAACTGGTGAGGCCCGTACACATTGTTTCCTCGGGTGATGAGGCAAGGAACCTTGAAAGAGCGGAAATAGGACTTGACCAAGAACTCAGCTCCTGCCTTGGTAGCAGCATATGGGTTGGTGGGCTCCAAGACATGTTCTTCCGACATGGGGTCCGTTTCAAAATTCTCACCCTCCCCGTAGACCTCATCGGTGGAAACATGGACAAAACGCTTGATGGTATCGCAAACCTTGGCACTCTCCAACAAAACGTGAGTTCCATAGATGTTCGAGTGGGTGAAGGCAAAGGAGTTTCCGAAAGAGTTATCAACGTGAGTCTGTGCAGCAAAATGCAAGATAGTGTCGATTTTTTCTTCTCTGAGGACGTAGCTGACGAGGTCTGCCGTGGCAATGTCTCCCTTGATGAACTTGTAGTTGGGCAAATCGTCAAGTTCAGACAAGTTCTCTAGGCAAGAGCAGTAGTCAAGTCGATCATAGACAACGACCTTGTACTGGGGATACTTCCTACAAAGAAGGATGGCAACATGGGAAGCAATGAATCCTGTGAAGCACACAAAGACGAGCATGAGATTCTGTCCGTCACGTAAAAGTCACATGGGTCATTGCAGTTTACTACAACGAGTGCTGTCACTTGTACTCACCTGCTCCGCCAGTAAGGAGAATATTCTTGGGCTCGTAAAGCTCCACCTTGGTCTTTTTTGCTGCTGGTTCACTCATGGCTAATGATCACAAAGTATTCCAGTTGGGGTGATGGTGTGATGGATGATGAGATGCTTTGCACTTGTTGTGCCAATCAGCGAGGCGATACAGACTTTTTGCGATATTTTGTACTCGTCGTATCTAACGGACATAGAGCGCGAAGATTCCTGCAAGTCGCACGGATTAGACCCACACGACCCAATCACGATTGAAGAAGCAAACATCGGAACAAGATTGAAATCGATCGACTTCAAGGGAAAAAAGTTGCATTCGACACATCTCACAACGACCCATGTAGCAGCTTTTCTCTGTGGCATTGGTAGCTGGTAGCATTATGTTTTATGTTTTGAGTTACATTAGGCTGAAATGAATCCTTTCATAGCACTTTGCGTAGAGGTGTAGGTCGCTGCAGCCAGAATACAGCGGCAAAGGCTGACGTCACAAGAACTAGACCGTTCGTTGTCCGGTCTTGGAATGACCCGGAATTGGGAATTGGTGATTTGTGATTTGACAACAACAACGGACTGTGTTTGGCCGATGCCTATAAATTATTCCACCAATTTCCTACTACTGCACTCGCACCAGGTACCGGTAGGATTAGTGCAACCACCACCGCTGGGATCAAAACGGGTGAAGAAGGATCACAACACCAAGACAATGGCATCACTGCGTGTCGTTCCTGTTCCAACAACCGAGACAGAGGAAGCAGAGGAACGGACTCTCAGTTCGCAACCTAGAGTGCTTCCGTCAAGTTCGGAAAACGCCTCATCCTTTCCTTCGCTACCGTCGCTGCAGTCGCTGCAGTCGCTGCTGAGCACAAATATTCCACTTGTTGCATGTGCTCTTCTTGCTTCACTAACAACTGGTGGTGTTTCCTATGCATTTGGTCTGTACGGAAACGCCTTGAAGAAAAATCTCCACCTCACGCAAGCACAGTTAGAGACCATTAGCAGCGCCACATTTGTCGCTGGCTTGTTCAGTTGGGTACCTGGAATGTTTGTGGATCGTTTTGGTTTCCGGTTGGGGGTTTCTCTTGGTGGAGTGTCCGGAGCGACGTCTGTCATGATCTACTGGGCTGTGGCAACCAAGTACATTCCCTTCGCCAACACAGAATTGATTGTTGCATTGCTTTCATTCCTTGGCGTTGCCACGTTTCTGTCTTGCGCTCTTGTCACTGGATCTGTATTCAAAATCATCAGTTGCTATTGTGGACCAGGAACCAAAGGAAGCGCTGTTGGTATTGCCAAGGGCTACGTCGGTTTGGGATCAGGCGTTTATGCATGTCTCTTTGAATCCATCCGCTCGCCGTCAACATCGGACTTGGACTTTTTGCCCATGTGTGCATTCTTCTTTCTTGCCGCAGCGTCATTGCCAAGTTGGTTCGTTCTTCCAGAGAAAGGCAATGAGTTGCTAGGATTTCGGGATGCCTTTACGCCGCGACACTTCCATGTGCTCTACTTTTCCCTTTGCTCTCTTGCAGTTGTGATCGTTGGGCAAAGCGTCGCAGGCTTGATCCGTACTGCAAATTCTCAGGATTCTGACACCAAACCCAATTATGCATTTGCTTTCATTGTTTTTGTGTTGTGGTGGGGTCCGATCATCGGTCAAGTGCTCTTGCCTATCAGTCCACGTGGCATTCCTGATACGGACCACGAGGAGCGTGATGCACTTCTACAAGACTCGGATAGAGAACTCAATGCACAAGGTTTGCTTACCGCAGAAACAGAGATGGAGCCCGTTGGCACTCCACTGGAAGACGAGGAGATTTTTGACGATGAACCAGTAGTTCGGGCTGGGTCGGAAGAGGACCAAGACATTTTGGAGGACAGGAACTTGCAACAAATGTTGCGATCGCCTACAGCTTGGCTTCTACTTTGGACAACAACCATTCTCGTGGGCGGAGGCATAGTTGAAACAAACAACCTTGGACAGATGGTGGAATCTTTGCATTTCCCTTCTGTGGTCACTCCTGCCAGTCTATCACTCTTCTCTGTATCTCAATCAGCAGGAAGAGTTGCAACAGGTGCCATTTCGGAAGCTGCCCTTCGCTTCAACACGAAGCAATGTGGCCTTGAGAAAGGCATTCCCCGGCCATTTTTCCTCGCTGTCGCAAGTATGGTGGCTGTCGTTGCTCATTTGTTATTGGCCGTGAGTTCTGAAGAATTCTTCTTTGTCGTCGGTATTGCACTATCCGGGTTTGCCTTTGGAAGTGCCTGGCCAATGATGGTGCTAATGGTTGGTGAAATATATGGCATTCGCAATCTTGCTGCCAACTACATGTTTTTTGACGGCGTCACGTCAGCGGCTGGAACTGTCATGCTTTCCAAGATATTAACACAGGCGGTGTATGACAGTCACACCGATGCACACGACGCCGTTGACGATGATGCGATGACTTGCTTTGGAGGCGGTTGTTTCCGATTGACTCATGTAGTGATTGCCTTGCTATCTGGTTCTGGTATCGTCTCAAGTCTGATGCTGCAAAGAGCTACACTACACGTCTACGAAGATTCTGGTAGGCACCATTGACCCTTTAGGAACGCAATAGCGGCGTACTTGTGTTATAAATGGGCACTACTATGAATCAAAGGGGGCCGTATTTGCATCTCCCCAATCATCGTCGAGATCAAAGCTTTGAGTGGATGCCCTGGAGCTCTTTGTGGTGCGGCGTTGCGGTTGCCTTTTGGAACGAGCACTGGTCTTGCTAGCAACATCAAAGTCATCAGAATCTTCGTCCAAAGAATAGTTTGTAGGTTTCCTTTTTCTAGTAGGAGCCGGTTTGGTAGACTTGAACGTGGAATCTTCGTCAGAAGAGTCAACGTAGGATACCGCGGCTGAGGTAGCCGCTCGTCTTCGACGGGCTGGTGCCGGAGCTTGCGACGATTGTGTCGTGGAAGTACTCTTGGGATTGGCGCGTTTAGTGTTTCGCTTTTGGGGGCTAGGAGGGTTGACTGGCAGAGATTGTTCATCGCCATCGCCGTCTTCTTCAATGTCATCCTGGTCCATGCTATCATCCGGAGGTGCTCTCTGGACTGAAGTCTCGTCGTCTTCATTGGTTTCTTCGGGCACATGGCGATGGGCCGGGGCACTCAGGTTCCCCTGCCGTATCAACACGGATTGCTGCTTTCCAAGCAATGCACTGACTACCTCAGGAATAGCTTGAGCTTGCTGCTTCTCCACATAGTGATTGAGAGCGGTAGCAATTCGCTTTTCGTCGAGAAGCTCCAGCTTTCGATCTGGAAGATCGAGTTCTTGAACCACCAAATCTTCAATGTTCATTTCTTCCAAGACATCTGGAGCAATGGGCTGAGTCGAAGTGACCGCAGCAGGTGCCCGAGTAGATGCTGCCTTCTTCCGTGAAAATAGAAGAATATCAGTCTGTAACAACAAGACGGGGTATGAGGGCGAGGTTCGCGAAAAACAGCACCACGCCTATGGGAAAACGTACGACATTGGCAACCTTGCCAACAAAATGAGCTCCAAACCTCTGATTATTGAGTGCTGCGAAACCAGCGTGTTCCACCTTGAGCCGAACCAGAACCTCTTCTGGCTTGTCCATTTGATTGGAAAGTGGATTCTGTTCCAGGGATGCAAGTACATTTGCGTTGTCTTTGGCAGCTTGCTCCAGCTCTTGTCGCTTTTCGGTGGCATCATGGACTAGAACCTCAACTCGTTCCATCAATATCCGTTTGATCTTTTGCTCGATCTTAGGGTCTTCAGGATCGAGACGGTGATCCGCAAGAGTAAGTTCCCCCAATGCAAAGGAACGAACTTGAGTCAATGGAATGGGTGCCAAACGAAATGCTTGGCCTCGAACGTCCAATATTCCAATATGCTTCCGTGTGGCTTCACCTGGTACCAAACTTGTGGCGACAGAAGAACCCGGCTGAGTGATACGAAAGGTTCCAACGACAGATTCTTGGGGTTCAATGCAACACTCATGTTCATGGCCCCAACAAACGAGATCCATCCATTCAGGAATCATAGTTTCTTGAATACAATTCTTGGTACCTCGACCGCGATCTCGGTTCTGGTGCAACGCAAACAAGTTGAAAAATTGAGGTGACGATGGGTCCGAGGATTGCTCGGGTCGCAAGAATTTGAGATTGTTGGACTGCCACATGCGATGGAGCCGTTCATCTCGCATGGATCCCAAAGCGTAGAGCGCCAAGTGCGTGGATCCCTTTTGCATGAGTATAGGAGGAACTTCAATGTGACTGATTTCCTCTTGACGACCAATGTAATTGACCAAGTTGGCACAATCCAAGAGATCAAGCGCCGCATACAACTCGGTGCCTTCCCGACTGGGGTCGTCATGATTGCCATGGATACTCATGACTGGCAAATCCACTGAGTAAAAGGGATTGCGATAGTTGACTTGACCTTGGCGGAAAAGCGCAGCTTCATCTCCCAAGACTTGAATGCGAATGGGATTGGGACCCATGCAATAGTTTCGAAAGATCGTCATTGCCTTGTGCATGGTGCGGCGGCTGGGTTTGTTCTCATGGAAGAGATCACCCGCGAGAAGGACCAAGTCGCACTCGTAGTGGCGCGCCAGGAAAAGGATTTCTTCCAAGGCAGCAAAGGAATCATTTCCTCGCACTGCATCTCCCTCGGCGTAGCCTAAGTGGCAATCGGTGGCGAGACAAATTCGAATGGTGTCGTCGTCAGCAGCTTCAATGGACGTAGTCGTAGTAGTAGTCATGCTGTCCTTGTTGGAAGAGCCGTTTGGGTTCTGCAGGATTCACCAATTGCTGGATGGAAGACAACGTGATGGGGATTTTGTTGTTTGTTGTTTTGTCCCTCACTCCTGGTAGGAGTGGCACCGCAAAGGCAACAATGGCAACAATGGCATCAATGGCATCAACTTTCGTTCCGAGCCGCCGACCCAAGAGACGACTGACCGACGACAAGCCCATTGATTGAGAAACAGCTAAGTTTGTCATTCCGATGACGTCGACGTGTCCTCTCCTTGGACTTCCATGACCCCACTTTGATTCGACTTAGTCTTTCCTGTGCGGTCGGTGGCAAATTCCGCGGATTGCCCCCACCTCTCCATACAACTCCATCAAATCAACCAAAGAGATTACCATATCTCACCATGGCAAGAGGGAAAAGGTCGCAATCGCAACAAGAAGAAGAGCCACAGGCTCAAGGCCGAAGTGTAGCTGCTCATGTCCGAGAGCGACAACGTGCAGTAGCCGAAAGGGTGGCTGCCACCCTGGCGCGTCCAGAACAAAGGAAAGCACAAAAGCTACAGCATGCAGACCGCAAAAAAAGTGCTGTATCTTCTACTCCATTTGGAGTCAGAGCCAATGCTCGTCCTCAAGAAGAAGACGAGGGCTGGTGCGGACCTTGGAGTATTGCTCGACAAATGATTGTCAAGCGAGAAGAGGAGCGAAAAAAGAGACTAGAAGAAATGGAAGAGCAGCCTGCCCATCCTTTGGATGATTTGATGCAAGACATTGACCAGCAAAAGGCGGCACTCTCTCGTCCTTCTCTTGCCTGGAAGAGCAACCTGCCAGCGCAAGAGCCTTCCTCCATATATGCCAAGCGTCAACGACGAGTGGATGTCCAGAAAAAGGCACAATCCAAAGTCCCTTCACTCTTTGATCTCTGCGTCGACTATCTTGTCACCAATTTTGAGTATGTCGAAACCTTGGGAACTATTGAAAATGACGTTAGGGTGGCTATTGCCAAAGGTGCGTCGTATACAAGCATTGTTTGTGATTTGGAGCCATTGTCGTTCTCAATTCTGACGTTACTTCAAATCGTTTCCTTTAGAGTTGGTTTCCAGAAATCAATTGGATGCCAAGGCCTTTGAAGCACTTGTGGAACCAACCATTGAAACTTTGGAAATTGTGGATTGTTCTGGTATTCCTCAATCTGTCATGGCAGAAACTTTGGAGAAGTTGCCTCATTTGCAATACCTAATTCTCACTCATGCGGGTCGGGCATTTGGTCCCCTCAGCATCAAACCACTCATTCAGTTGGAGCGACTTGTCTGTCTCTCAATTGCTGGGGCCTACCTGTTGGATGACGCCCTGGCTGCGGAACTAATCCTCTCCAACCCAACCCTTCAATCCGTCTCCTTTGATACATGTCCCAATATTAAGGATGGATTTTCGTCTGCGATTGGGGAACTCCCCAATCTCCTGGAGCTGTCATTGGTGGAACTAACCATTCCAGATTCAGCCTTGAGCATTTTGGCAACATCCAAATCCATGCGAAATATCAAGAGTCTCACCCTAAATTCCATGAGTGCCCTTACAGACAATATCTTGTCGGACTTTCTACAAACGACAGGTGAATCTTTGGAGACGCTCAACATGAGTCACAACCACAACATTACCGATATGACCCTGTCTGCAATCCGTCAATTCAGTGTGAATCTGCGAGCCTTGTTCATGAATGAATTGACACAGCTATCCAAGGAAGGACTCATCACCCTCTTTACACACCCTCTAGCGGGGCTCCCTCCTCCACCCAAGCTCAAACTTTTGGAGTTGAATTCATGCCAGCACGAGGCAGTGTCTGATGAGCTCATTGAACTGGTTACATCCTACACCTCCAGTACTGCAACCGAGGGAGACGAACAACCTCAATACCGGTCCTTGGGGGTAGGCTTGTCTCAATTGGATGTGCAGGGCTCGACATTGGTGACTGATGCCATGCTAGAACAGTTAGTGCAAACATCCTCGCACGTATTGACGACTCTCAACGTCAGCTATTGCCCAGGCATTACAGACCAAGGTTTGGGGTATTTAGTTTCCAAAATTGGTCCACAATTTGTGAAACTGCAAGTATGGGGCTGCGCTCAGTTGACAGAGGTATTTCTCGATGGTCACAGTCGAGTCAACGATCCAACATTGGAGATTGTGGGTGTTTGGATGAAGAAGAGTGGAGGAGGACGAGAGGCTGCACCTCAGTAAAGATTAGTCCTTTCGTGCCGTATCCTAATTCTGGGTAAAAAATCAATTGCTTCCTCGTATGTACTCTACTAGTAGTTAGTAGTATATCATTCAACATTATTTTTTCTCTGTCCCTCTACCGGTAGTCTGGATTGATCCGCTTCCCTTTGTCCGATGGGCTTCGCAGACACATCCAATGCGCTCCACGTATCGGCATGGGGACGTTCTCAACCGTCCCTGTGGAATCATTGGTCATGGCACATTGGAAAAGATGCTGTTTTGCTGCTTCGACATCGTCACCCCCAATGATTACTTGTAAGGAGATATGCTCCAGCACCTATGGCTCCAAGTGTCAACAGGAAAAGATCTCGTTTGGCTCGTTTGGATAATTGAGGCTCTTTCCCAGAAGAAAACTTTCGAATCTCAGAAGTCTGAAAATGGAACCTCGCGTTCCTCTGAAGTTTCGAAGTACTGCCCTCTACTAGAAGAAGTTATACTACGAGCACTAGTACCAGGTAACACGGTAATACTAACGTAAATTATTTGTAGACCGTGAAGTACATGGTTACCCGTAGTTCTACTACCGGTAGTACAGTACCAGCAGTTGTTTGTGAGTAGTGGGTCGTGATTGGCAATTGGTACTCATATTTCACCTCTACACGACCCTCTAGGTGACAGTTGTTCCGAGAACCCTCGGCAACAAGAATGAAACCCAATCAAAATTGATTATAATGCAACTACATGATTCAGGCACCATGGACTTTCAAGGCGACCAACAGGGTGGCTACACCAATGCAGTACTGTACGAGTAATGTACTCGTACCACAATCCTCCAAAGAAACGACCGGTCAGAGTTTCGACTAGACAGACTCAATCCAAGATATTATCGCACACCCAATGGCATCACTGTGGAAGATGGCTACGCTGTGGCGTCGGTCAAATTGGTAGGAGCCACTCGCAACGTTGCTGATGCTGACAACTCGACCAGTGCAGTCTACAAGATTGAAGATGGGACGGGGCTCATTGAAGTCAAGCAGTGGACCAACGATGGGGATTGTTCTGCAGCACAAGAAATGAGGCAGCAGACACATCAGGATCATAAGTATTATCTCAAGATTTGTGGCGCTGTCAAAGAAAGACCATGTTGGCCAACTCCATTCGTCCTCTCTCGACCGGAAATGAGCTAACGCATCACATGCTGGAAGTTAGTTGTTTTGTACGAGTACAGTGCAGAGCAAAGCAAGTGTGCTGATAGCCTTGTCCGCCTTGTCAATCCTGTCGTACTGTCGGCCATCCCTTCCCTTGGAGGCTCCACTGGACCCCAAATTACCATGCCATGTCTATGATGTCCAACAGCAATGGATCATCTGGGTCGCTTTGTGATGCGGTCTTGTCCGTTTTCAAGAGCAGTGGGGGCAACTGTATCGAGGCTCTCGGAGGCAAGTTCTCTGAATCAGCTTTGGTAGGAAGCTAAAACCAATAGGAATGCGAATGTTTATTGAAACAAGATTAAGATTTTTGATTTGCAGCCCCTTACAATTCGCCATAGTCAAAGATTTAGATATCTGGTTGTCAACTCGGCCAAGAGCCCTACTCGTACTTGTCCGCATAGTATGGAAAGGGTTCCGATAGTAGCTGTAACGTGTACAGTATTAGTAGTTAGTACTTGGTGACAAATAATGTAGCCATGCAAAATGTGACGTACCTCGTAGTCGCTTGCCAGCCACAGCAGAGACGTCCAAAACTTGCTGCCAACAAGCCCGCCAATGCCTGGGGGCGTTCGCCACAGCACACATTTTGGAGTCCACAACACTCTGTTTTGCTCACACGCTCACACCCCTTGTCACTTGTCACCATCCATCCGCCCATCCATCGACAATGAACTCCCCGCCCCCTAAGAATCTACCCAAGACCGATGAACCAGTAGTCGAGCCAGCGTTTGATTTGGTTTCCCAAGCTCCTGCTGAAGACTCCCGTGCCACGACGCCCGTTTTCCATGAAACGTTGATCTCGCAACGTTACGACCAAGGATACCAGTTGTATCTCACCCCCCCAACCATGAAGGTTGCTCGTTTGGAAGCCGAAGTTGTCGAGCCCGTGCAAAGAGCTCCTGTTTTCAACTTGGACAAGGCTGAGAATAAGGAGTTGGCGGAAACCAATGTCAAGCTCCAACAAACCGTTTTCAGTTTGGAGGCCGAGAAGGAAGCCAATGCCAAGCTCCAACAATCTCTTGATGCTGCTTTGACGAAGATTCATCATAAGAACCAGGAAGACCTCCAAGCCAAGAGCGACCTCAAGATCGCAGAGCTGCTTTGGGCCATAGAAGCAGAAGACATGGTGAGACTCTTACAAATAGAGTCCGAACAGCAGTTCACGAAGATCGAGGTGAAGAGGTACCGGTTGAGTTCGACAGTGTTGGAAACCCGTCCAACCAGACTACTCGTACATCAGAGGACGATTCCCTTCAAACTCCTCCTCTGTCTCACGTTGTGGTTCCTCAGAACTTACCTTCGGATGCACGAAGTGATACGTCAAGTATTTTCACCTCGAGCACTGATGAAAACCCCGAGGAATTGGATTCCCCAGATAAATACACTGGACGAATCGCCTTTCTTGAGTTTGAGGGTAAACTGCAAGTTGGAACAATTGGACCACCAAGGAACCTTGAGGTCCGTTTCCGTGACGGCGACAAAATCTTTTACTCAAGGGAGCAACTTCGAGATGCAATCCTGATGGATGGGGATGAAGACGATGATGTGGCAACAGTCAACGTTGGCGATTCGAATTCGGCTTCTGAAAGTGACTACGATACGGATGATGAGGAATTGACAGGTCAACTAGTTGGCATCGATTTCTATGTTGGCGAGCATGGGTATGAAAAGAAACGTCATGTAGGCAAAGTGCTAGGTAAAAGGAATCGAGTTGTCACATTTGAAAACGCGAAAACAAAGTGCTTCAAAATGGCTGCTGTCCGTGATGGAATCGAAAAGTTTGAGGAAGAACAAAAACTACAACGCAAAAAGAATACTCAGGGCTGGCGCCAAAAGAACAAGAACAACAACTGATGCAACATGATAGATGTAACAAACCCTATTGGTTGTACTAACCTCGAGGTTAGTACTAGTAGTAGCCAACAACATTATAATTTTGAGAATTCGTAGACTCCTCCTACTGTTAGTATAATCATTGAGACACCACTGGGATAAAGAAAATATTATCAGGGAATGCCTACCTACTCTGGACTTAACAAATGTTAGTGCTAGTACAACTACTGGTACTAACTTAGTACGTACCGTAGGCATTGTAACTTGTAACAGTACAGTAACATTAATGTTGAAATGAGACCGAAGTAGTATTATTGGGGCTGGTGCGGGGAAAAAGCACGAGAGATCGACGTATGGCCATGAAATACCCCATTCGTGATCACCGTAACTGCCCAAAAAATGTTACTGTGGAGTCACATTCGCGGCGATATTTTGGGAGCGTAATGACTCGTGTTGTGGAGAATTAGACCGAGGAGTAACCCGTAAGTGCCTGAACTACGGTAATGTACATAAGACATACGACGCCGGCATCGAGTGAGGTTTCTCGCCTTCACAAAACAATACGAAATCACCATGAACAAAACTCCTCCCAGGTGATGCACTGCTAAAACATAACAAGGATAAAAATGATGATGCAAATCTGGTGTGGCAATAGTTACTGGTTGAAAAAATCCAAGTTGCTTCATTCTTTTAGGGAAAGCATGCCACCATCGTTTAGCAGCAGCAGGAGGACGAGCACCTTGTGATTCTACACCAGCACTACTAGTAGAAACTATGAGCGAAGAACAAGATGTGAAAACTCAAGTGCAACTACGAGGAAAATCAGCCCACAGCACTGCAACTATAGTGGTACAAAACGATTTTAGAGAGGCATTCATTGTGATGTCTCTGCTACATTCTGGAATTGAAATGCAGAATCAGCCACCAGTGGTTTGTCCTTGGCGTACTACCTGTACTTCGAGAACTTGATAAAATTCGAGTACCACTGCAAGGAAAACAAGCACATTTCAGCCCAATACAACCTCAGTAGGATGTGAATTTGTGGATCAAAAGAGATCATTTGTTTTGAAGAAAACTGGAAAAAGAGATACTGAAACATCATGTATGAACTTTGTTGCGGTGAGCGTCGACTTCGATGTTTTTGTGTGGAACAGCGTATTGCCTTTGGTGGGAATCATCACGGGAATCAATAGACGTAGCGCACGTAGACTGTGGTAGGGATTTACATAGTGAAATTCTGGGTCCTACAAAAAAGCAATATGATCACAGTAAAAAATAATGGAATAACTCTTTCCCGCCCGACTGAATGAGAATGTTGTGAGCACTACTTGCATCCATCGCACCCTCCACCTGCAATAAGAGGTTATGATCATGACGAAAACAGTCATAATAATTGGGGCTACTAACGTTAGTACTACCGGTACAGTACCGGTAGTAGTACAGTAGTAGCCCACCACACCCTACAACCTGCGACCTGCGACCCACCGGAGGCAACAACACAGCAACACAACAACACACAACCATACCACGAACAACATTGCTACCGGTAGCAATGCTACAAATCATTGACCGTGCGTTCTGAAGAATTCTTCTTTTTCGTCGGTATTGCCCTATCCGGATTTGCCTTTGGGAGTGCCTGGCCAATGATGACGCTCGCTGCCAACTACATGTTTTTTGACGGCCTCACGTCAGCGGCTGGCACTATCATGCTATCCAATATATTAACACAAGCTGCCTATGACAGTCACACCGATGCGCATGACGCTGTCGCATGCGATGATGCGATGACTAGCTTTGGAGGCGGTTGTTTCCGATTGACTCATTTAGTAATCATTGACTCATGTAGTGATTTCCTTGCTACCCGGTTTCTGGTTCTGGCATCGTTTCAAGTCTATTGCTGCAACGAGCTACACTACGCGTCTACGAAAATTCTGGTCGGCACCATTGACCATTTAGGAACGCAATAGCGGCGTTATTGTGTTCTAAAATGGCACTACTATGAATCAAAGGGGGCCGTATTCGCATCTCCCCAATTTTCATCGGGATCAAAGCCTCGAGTGGATGCCCGGAGCTCTTCGTGGTGTGACGTTGTGGTTGCCTTTTGGGATGACCACTGGTCTTGCTGGCAACATCAAAGCGTCGGAATCGTCGGAATCTTCGTCCAGAGAACATTTTTCTTTTATTATTGCCACTTAGGCTACGCCGAGGGAGACGCGGTGCGAGGAAATGATTCCTTTGCTGCCTTGGAAGAAATCCTTTCCCTGGCTCGCCACTACGAGTGCGACTTGGTCCTTCTCGCGGGTGATCTCTTCCATGAGAACAAACCCAGCCGCCGCACCATGCACAAGGCAATGACGATCTTTCGAAACTATTGCATGGGTCCCAATCCCATTCGCATTCAAGTCTTGGGAGATGAATCTGCGCTTTTCCGCCAAGGTCAAGTCAACTATCGCAATCCCTTTTACTCAGTGGATTTGCCTGTCATGAGTATCCATGGCAATCATGACGACCCCAGTCGGGAAGGCACCGAGTTGTATGCGGCGCTTGATCTCTTGGATTGTGCCAACTTGGTCAATTACATTGGTCGTCAAGAGGAAATCAGCCACATTGAAGTTCCTCCTATACTCATGCAAAAGGGATCCACGCACTTGGCGCTCTACGCTTTGGGATCCATGCGAGACGAACGTCTCCATCGCATGTGGCAGTCCAACAACCTCAAATTCTTGCGACCCGAGCAATCCTCGGACCCGTCGGCACCTCAATTTTTCAACTTGTTTGCGTTGCACCAGAACCGAGATCGTGGTCGAGGTGCCAAGAATTGTATCCAAGAAACTATGATTCCTGAATGGATGGATCTCGTGTGCTGGGGCCATGAACACGAGTGTTGCATAGAACCCCAAGAATCTGTCGTTGGAACCTTTCGTATCACTCAGCCGGGGTTCTTCTGTCGCCACAAGTTGTGTACCAGGTGAAGAAGCCACAC
>BLYE01000131.1:0-34136 GCA_016586335.1 Nitzschia putrida
GCAAAGCTTGTGACCATCAACAGGGATGACAGTGTGCTGCCGATTCACCAACGCAATCAACCTTGTCGTCGATAACTACCCTCAATGGTTCCTTGTCATCCCAAAGGCCCTCAACTGCACAAGCATGTGCATACTGCATACTTGTTGTTGTCTCACCACTTATTGTTGGATATTCCAAGGTAGGCCATGAAACAAGGAGATGCCAATGGGTTGCGTGTTGCTGCCTTGGAAGCGGCTCACATGCAACGGCTTCTTCTCGGATACCCCAAGGATATTCCGATCATTGTTACGCATCAATTGGTGGCCCTTACCGCCACTGCTGCTGGATTCACCAACGTAATCAACCTTGTCGTCGATATCTACCCTCAATGGTTCCATGTCGTCCCAAAGACCCTCAACTGCACGCAAGGTCCTGTCAACTACCAGGCCTTTCTTCGCATCGGAGTCCAACCCTGTCAAGTCCATTTGGCGGGGCACTGGTGTCCTACTGGACTCGTCAAGAACTTGGAAGACGATTGCAGGCTCGGATTGCGCGTGCCAAGGCGTCTCCACTCAAGGCTCGTCGTCTGCTAGTCCCTGTCGGAGGTGCCGGTGCACAAAAGAAGTTCATTGTTGGTATGCTCGAGCAAGTCAAGAACCTCGTCAAGGAAGCAAAGTTGCAATTGACAATAACCTAAGGCATTGGAGAGGGGCCGCCGCTGCCCCCTAGCTAGTGGCTTCCTAGACTAAAATACTTCTACATTAGGAGTCTTACTTTCCCGTCGTTGCATCGCCTTCCTATTCTTGTTTGGTTTCTGTTTGGTTGAGTTGGACCTTGGCTTTGCGATTTCGTTGTACTCCACGAGGCTTGAAAGCCAACACACCCAAACCACCGGAGGCAGTGGTAGTGGCACTTTCAGGTGCCTTGGAAGAGTGAACCGGGGATGCCGACTTGGATTCGGTCGACTCTTCAGGATTTGTATGCTGTTGCGATCGTTGCTCCTTGCGTTTCTGGTTTTGCTTGGAACTCTTGCCCTCTCCCTTGGGCACGACGCGGTGCCTTCCTGGTGACACCAAGGACACCACAGGCATGTGAGAACGAGAGACGGCCACAAGCTTCTCGTGGATTCCAATGACACCTGATAATGCCAAGGCCTTTTCAACCGAATCTGTAGACTCAAACTGAATCAAGCCCCAGCCTTTGGACTTGCCCTTGTCCTGATAGTGCTTTTCACGAATGATCTTGGCATGCACAATTGGGCCGCACTTGGGCCGGAAGATGTCCACCAACTTCATGTCTTCTATATCGGGAGATAATTTGGAGACACGAACCGTAAAATGATGGGCAGGATACTCGAGGTTCCCAACTTTGACTTTGTGGTGTTTCGGTTGATCTTTTGGATCACCAACGTTGGTGTCATCGGATAGCTTTGCATTCTTGGTGGGAGGCAGATCTTCACCCTCGTCTTCTGCTGCCCTCTTCTTATCGGAATTGTCTATTTCGGGAGCATCAACTTCCAAGTAATCTTGAGGTTGCAAGGGAGCGAAATGACTGAGCTTTTTGTGACCACTTTGCATGATGCTTCCTAAGGTAGGAGTCTACTTCTTCATAAACATCCCTTGAGTCATCCACAAGGTCTTGTACCTCCTGCATGGCGGAGTCGCCAAGCTCGATGATTTTACTGGCGCTTGACACATCTTCCGATTCGTCATAGGCCAATACTTTTTCTTCATCCACTGGAACCTGGGCTAGAATTTTCAGAATCCGACGGCGCAACACTTGAATGGCGGTCATGAACAATTCCAGACATGATTCTTTCGACGGTAAGAACTTGGCGTTGATGGCATCATGGACAACTTTCGTGAGTTGATCCACATCCAAAACCGACACCTCAAGGTCTGCCAAGGTACCCTGCAAAAGCAATTTTTGTCTAAACAAATGAACGCTGCAAGGGCAATTTCGGATAGCTCGATCCATAACACTCTGAAGTCTCGACGCAGCAGAAGCATCCGACGCCACCATGTAGTTCAAGTGTTTCACGTATGCCAGCCACAAAGTCAGGTCGAAACCAAGCAAGCTTTCGCTGCCCTTGCAGATGATACCCATGCTCTTTCTGCGGCGCAAGAAGAAGAGTCTGAGAAGCTTCCTGAGCCTTCGGATTCTGACGAATTGAGGCGCCGCATTGCTTCTATCCGTAGCGAGTACATGCAGGATCCATCCAACACTGAGGAGCTATTGATGTCCGTAGATGAGCTACGAGGAACGCCTGAGTATGGAGTTTAAGTTCATTGGAAGAGAACGCTGACAGGTTGATCGACTGTAGTGACGCTGAAAGGAGTTCGATTAATTCGATGCTCAAAGTCTTGGTGGAGAACGGTAAGATTACCGGAGAGGATGTATCCACAGGATTGGAACCTATCATTGAATGTCTCGACTCCATGGTTATTGACGCTCCAAAGGCTTACGACTACTTTAGAGATTTCATGAGCACGTTGATCTTTGTCAATGCATTTGAGATTTCGTACATCTGCCAAGAAGCTTCCAAGATGTTGGAGTTCTCTCCCCAAGATCCAGGCTCTTGCCCAGTCCATGAAGACTATCCTCGGTGTGGAGGAAGCCAAGAGTGAACTGGAGCGAAACGCTGCTGACATTGAAAAGCCAATTGGCGCGGAAAAATGGGCAGCTGGTATTCCACTGGTAGTGGAAGTCTCCAGTACTCTTTCTCAAGGGTCCAAGCCGGTATCCAAAGCGGTCGACTTAACCCTGACAAGGAGGTCTTGGCCTTCAAGCTCTGTGGGCTTGGCAACTTGAACAATGTTGATGGTGTTGGACTTGGGAATAAACTGAACTGCTTTGGCCATTTTCTTTCTTTAGTGTTGCGTTTGATTGTTGGTGGTGGTTTGTTTGTAGGTTATGTTTTCAATTTTGTGAGACTTGTCGTATCCATCGCGGTGGTACATCCATGACTCATGCATCATTCTAGTATAGCAAGCGCCAGACATTTTGCGCCATGTTCGCGAAGCGCCAAACAGTACTCGTACCTACGCCTCAGCACAATTACAAGGAAGCTAATAATGATAATGGTTGCCGGTAATTCCAACGAACATCACTAACATGATGGTTCATTCCAGGAAGTTGTTGGAAGATTTTGAATTGTTCCAACACTGGAAAGTTGGGAGAGTCACGGACACAAACTAAGGTAGCAGTGATGTATGTACTACTGTAGTCTCATTGTCCCTCGCAGAGCAAGGAAAGCGCGAACCCTATGATAGGAGAGTAGCAGAGGAACACAGCATGAGGCCATAATAATACTATGTTTTGACATCGTCACACCCACATGGTGCAATAGAATGTACTTTACTATGTGTTGCGAAAGCGTCCGCCCTGCCAACATGAGCCAAAAATACGCGTAATCGTTGGTTCAATCCATGCAAGGAAAGCGTGAAACTTTGAATTGTTTGTGAATCAAGCAACTCCTTCAATTTCCAACTATTCTTATCGTACCCGTACTGTATTGTAGGGGGAATATTGCGCTATGTATGAAAGTCGGCAGTATTTGGCTATATGCAAAGTCAGTTCGGTACAGCATTCAGTGCATTAGCAGTGGGTGTGGATGAGAATAGGAGAGATAATGCTATTTCTTGTAGGCTCGCATGCGATTCATGGTATTGTATACCCTACTAACCATAACCTCACCAACCTGTGTCGGCATGGCTGGATTGGCCTTGAGCTATATGGAGATTTGACCCCTATGACCACTCCTAGCAGCGTCCCTTCACAATCCAAGGTTGTGACGATGGTAGCAATCGATAGTTAGGTCGCAGGTTGTTGGTGGTACCCAACAGGGCTGGTATGTCAGCCAGCTATTCTTGAATCTCTATGTGAACGTCTAGTATAGTATACCTTCTCCTACACAAACCTAGTGATCCAATTCGCTGGGTAGATTGAACTTTTAGAGTAAATGAACTTGCCACCACGGTTCATGGTAGTTTGAGGGACGCGTGCATGTCACTTACAACTCATGGATTCGACTACTATTGTATACTCTACTAACCCTAACCTCACCAACCTGTCTCGGCATGGCTGGATTGGCCTTGAGCTATATGGAGATTTGACCCCTATGACCACTCCTAGCAGCGTCCCTTCCCAATCCAAGGTTGTGACGATGGTAGCAATCGATAGTTAGGTCGCAGGTTGTTGGTGGTACCCAACAGGGCTGGTATGTCAGCCAGCTATTCTTGAATCTCTATGTGAACGTCTAGTATAGTATACCTTCTCCTACACAAACCTAGTGATCCAATTCGCTGGGTAGATTGAACTTTTAGAGTAAATGAACGTGCCACCACGGTTCATGGTAGTTTGAGGGACGCGTGCATGTCACTTACAACTCATGGATTCGACTACTATTGTATACTCTACTAACCCTAACCTCACCAACCTGTCTCGGCATGGCTGGATTGGCCTTGAGCTATATGGAGATTTGACCCCTATGACCACTCCTAGCAGCGTCTCTTCACAATCCAAGGTTGTGACGATGGTAGCAATCGATAGTTAGGTCGCAGGTTGTTGGTGGTACCCAACAGGGCTGGTATGTCAGCCAGCTATTCTTGAATCTCTATGTGAACGTCTAGTATAGTATACCTTCTCCTACACAAACCTAGTGATCCAATTCGCTGGGTAGATTGAACTTTTAGAGTAAATGAACGTGCCACCACGGTTCATGGTAGTTTGAGGGACGCGTGCATGTCACTTACAACTCATGGATTCGACTACTATTGTATACTCTACTAACCCTAACCTCACCAACCTGTCTCGGCATGGCTGGATTGGCCTTGAGCTATATGGAGATTTGACCCCTATGACCACTCCTAGCAGCGTCTCTTCACAATCCAAGGTTGTGACGATGGTAGCAATCGATAGTTAGGTCGCAGGTTGTTGGTGGTACCCAACAGGGCTGGTATGTCAGCCAGCTATACACAGCAGCCCAACATGAGGAACGCGGCGGAGCCAAAGTGGAACGCAACGATGGCACCATCATGGAGTACGAAGCACAAGCCAAGCCCAAATCGAGGATGCAGACAAGGAGCTCCTCCGCCTCCGCTAGGGGGTGAGAACAAGTCTTGAACAACGAGCCTTTTCGCTGACACGACCGACGATTAGGCAACTAGGTAGTAGTAGTAGGTATGACTAACTTAATAGCGATGGTTATTGATACTAACGTTTGTTGCACTACTAGCAGTACTAATGTACAATACAGAGCAAATTTCTCTGTATCATCGTTCTACTACCTTTGCTAATTTGACTGCGCTGTGATGGTTTGCAGTAGTTTGCTGTTGTGTGAATTGTGAGGCGAAATTTTATACGATATTTTATCGTGCATCAATTCGCCCGCCTGAAGCAATTGTCGGACCTCAGAGGATGAGAATTGTGAGACAAAAATTTATACGGGAAAATCGCGCGCTAATGCTCGTTGCTTCCCTGTCGCGGGGAATCACGCGATAATTTGAAGGCTCATCATAATATCTTGATGTTACTAGCAAGAGTTGAATCGTCGGGTATTAATCCCACCAGCGAAGTACTAATAGTTAGTAGTAATTGAATTTGTTACTTAGACGTTTTCACATGGACGTGTCGCTGTTGTGAAATAACGAGAAGGATGGCAAGCAGGAGGCCGACAAGAGATTGTTGTGCTCACATTTTTTTACTGATTTCGTCTCCTTCAAAGCAAGAGCAATCCTCGGACCCGTCGGCACCTCAATTTTTCAAATTGTTTGCATTGCACCAGAACCGAGATCGTGGTCGAGGTGCCAAGAATTGTATCCAAGAAACTATGATTCCTGAATGGATGGATCTCGTGTGCTGGGGCCATGAACACGAGTGTTGCATAGAACCCCAAGAATCTGTCGTTGGAACCTTTCGTATCACTAAGTTCGTTCCTTTGCATTGGGGGAACTTACTCTTGCGGATCACCGTCTCGATCCTGAAGACCCTAAGGTCGAGCAAAAGATCAAACGGATACTGATGGAACGAGTTGAGGTTCTAGTCCATGATGCCACCGAAAAGCGACAAGAGCTGGAGCAAGCTGCCATAGACAACGCAAAGGTACCTGCAACCCTTGAACAGAATCCACTTTCCAATCAAATGGACAAGCCAGAAGAGGTTCTGGTTCGGCTCAAGGTGCCGCCAAGGACGTCGATCCTGCCGTCATGATGGGCGGAAAGTAAACCTCTTTCCTACGTAGCTCACTACTAGAGGAATGGTGTTTTCCTTTCTGTTACTACGAACCTTTTGATCATTGCGCTTAGACTACTAGCAAGATTGGTACTAGTACTGCACTAGTAGGTAGCAAAGGTAATACAAACTTGCTCCCTGTTGTGCAACCAGTCGCTGGATGCGATTGAGCACTTTACTGTGCTACTAGTCCTACAGTACTTATTGTAGCATCAAAAATATATTGCTGCGTTGTTGTTCTTCACCCCCACGCCCACCCCCACGCCCAACCAAAACCAGATTGATTGGAATAGAATGATTCATTCCATAGCAAAAAATATGTAACAATGAAAGAAAAACTGCAAAAAGGGTGGACTATGATGGATGCGCTGCAAAAAAGGTGGTGGTTGTATCAGGGGGCCATTTCCTCATTACTTAACTTCTATACTCGGTCAACACCAAAGAGGACTTTTCAGGCCTTGAACCAACCCGGGGAATCGTGGGAGGAAGGCTGCTCTTGAAAACAAGGCGCACGAAATATCCTCCTGCCGGAACCACCAAACCGGCCCACCAAACTCCAGTTGGGGATTACTTTAGGATGTTGCTGTCAATTTCTAAAAAAAATTGACCTGTGTGGCCCAACCAAAACCAGATTGATTGGAATAGAATGATTCATTCCATAGCAAAAAATATGTAACAATGAAAGAAAAACTGCAAAAAGGGTGGACTATAATGGATGCGCTGCAAAAAAGGTGGTGGTTGTATCAGGGGGCCATTTCCTCATTACTTAACTTCTATACTCGGTCAACACCAAAGAGGACTTTTCAGGCCTTGAACCAACCCGGGGAATCGTGGGAGGAAGGCTGCTCTTGAAAACAAGGCGCACGAAATATCCTCCTGCCGGAAACCACCAAACCGGCCCACCAAACTCCAGTTGGGGATTACTTTAGGATGTTGCTGTCAATTTCTAAAAAAAATTGACCTGTGCAGGTGTTTGAAGTAGATCGTAACTCGGGTTAAGAGATATTATGAGCTTACATTGGCTCGAACTACTACTGTATATTGTACCACCATTGGATCATACGAACTATGGATAATACCCACGAACCATGCGTTGGATCTCGGGAAGTCATACACTTACACAGACACATCCTGCGAAGTCATCCATCAGCCGTTGGCTTGGGTACATTTAAACAGTCCCCCAAAGATGAACATCAATCTCTGTTGGATTTCGTCTTTCTTTGCTCTCTTTTCTCTAACCTAGTGACCATATTCACACTCAACAATCAACCATCTTGTCTTGTGTCGGGAACCTTGTTAACCGTCGTACCAGTGTCCTCTGGAGGTGTCACGTCTTTGGCCTTTCTTTCGCTTCTCTCATCAAATATGTCATACAACACCAATGACACAAGATATCTCCTCTTCTCTCCGCCTGGAATAACCTTCGTCGCGAGATCGGCTACATTCTGATGCGTCGATATGTGCGCCGTTCTGATCTCTCCCATTGCCACAGCTTCACGAACGGCATGGTAACAAATGGAATTTGACTTTTTCTTCAGGGTCGACTCCGGCTTCGAGGTATTGTTGATTACCGACATGTTATCTCCGTAGACATACGCTGGGCCAGACAGCGGTACGCCCATCATTCTCAATTTGTATCTGAGACCTCGGATCGCTTCCATTCCGATTTTCATCGCTACAAATTCTGCTCCAAATACACTGGTTTCGATTGTCGCTTGTTTCTTGGATAACCAATCAATCGGCGCCATGTTCAAGTATATGAAGTATCCGGTTCTTGATCGTCGGTGAACTTTGTCGTCTGCGTGGGAGGAATCAACGTACAGAGTCAAATCAACCTCTTTCCCAAGCGGTTCCGGCGCATCTTTCGGAATTGCTTCTTTTACATTGCCATAAAAATTTGTCCAGTCGCACTTCTGGAAATTGGCTGGGTCAATCGATGGATAAGTTGGGTCAAACACCATCCTTGAGTTGTGTTTTGCCTTCAGATATCCAAAAATACGAAGAGCTGCTTCGAGGTGTCCATCCCTAGGTAGCGCTAACTGTGACGCTAGCATCGATACTTCCGTCATGATATCGACTCTTCCAATCTCTACCATCCATCGTAGAATCCCAATAATTGACTGAAAATAATTCGCATCATCCGCGTTAAGCTCTTCGGATATATCAGTCTCTGGGGTATAGTCGTTAGGGAAAGGAGTTGGTGCTTTGGTCAATCCTTTCATCCCTTTCTGTTTCAGTCGCTCCTCGACTTTCTTCACTGCCTCCTGGATATACTTGCTGGGGCTCATTGCCCAAGCTGTTACTCCATTTGACAAAGTGCATTTCCTAAGCTTCGCCCCAAGGTATAAGTCGGGATCACCGATTGAGTCTTCTTTCATCGGGAAGAACTTGTTCAATTCGGTAATTGTGGCCATGGCATCATGGCTTACTGCGAGACAATCATCAACGTATAAGAGTACGTATGCATAATACTTGGTACCATCCGTTGGTCTGACGGAAGGTTTGTACCAAAGATCTGGATCCGCAAGGCAAGGTTTGTATCCCAGAGTAACCATGCAATCGGCAAGGTGATTTCTGAAACAAGCACCTGATGACTTGAGACCGTACAAAGCTCTGACTATGATGGCTCGCTTGCCTGCAAGCTCGCCCCACTCGATTCCTAATATTGTCCATATTCTCTCCGAAGTAGGGGCAGTCAGATAAGCATTACGAACATCGCTAGCTTTTACATCTAGATCATTCAGCGCTGCGAGCGTCAGCGCGATCCGGACGGTTTCCCGTGACACAACACTAGCATAGGTTTGTCCTTTGGGTGTCTCAGTGACATGTCCTCCTGCCACATATCTAGCCTTTCTTCTGAGCGTCTCCATACGGACTGTGAAGATAAAGTGACCTTCAATTTGTTGGTATCCGACAGGAATATCGGCATTGTCTTCCAATACTTCGAAAGCGACTCTGACGTTGGCTAGTTCCAACCTTACGGCGTCCATCCACAAGGTGTCTCCATTCTCGGCATCGAGTTTCTTTGCTTCTTCCACTGTTTTCGGTATCCTGACACCGAATTGATGGGTTGTTCGATGATACCTTGTGTTGACCGCCGCGATAATCCGTTTGCTTCGTTTGATTACCTGTGGGGCCCACCAATGGAAGACTGCGTCGTCGAGCAAACCTCTCGTCTCAGCATATTGTGCAACCTTCAATGGGAATGACTCCTTCATATCTGCGAGAGTCTCCCAACTAGTGGATCCATCCCTCCACAAAACGCAGAGTTGCCAGCCACGGGTCGTCCGTTTTGCTGTTCTCCGATTTCGAACAAAGAGCCATTTGTCCGATTCTTCCGGGGCTATCTGGCTTCTCTTGTGGTCAATAATTTCGTCCATTACGGTGTATTGATATCCGTCAGGTGAGGATTGGGACCACATGTTCTCAGCGATGACATTGGCGGAATACTCGGCCGTTTGGCCATCGGAAAATTCAACTTCGTAAGTACGAGTATCGAGGATGGGATTTTCATTCGCGGTCCCCCGTAGCTGACCATCCGCTGTTCTCTTGCGTCTCCTTACAGTTCCCTTTTGCATTTGGTTGCCGATAGGGAGTTGCACCTCAGCGTTGACGTAATGGTCACCTTCCTCAGGCGTTGGCTCTTCTTCCTTGACATGAGAGTGATTTTCACCACTGTCATCTTCGTACAAATCAAAAGTTGGTGTTTCGATGTCGTCGCCTTCAATGTCCTCTTGCTTCAGTCCGGGGCCAAGTTTCCTCGCGATCTTTGCGTCGAAATCTTGTCGCCTCTTGATCTCAACCGGGCTTCTCTCCTCGTCGTCAGTCAGCGCTCGGTAAGTGGAACGATGAACGACTTGCCCATTAGCCTTGAGGATCTTTGCTGTCATAGCCGGACCGACGTTGATACTGGGTCCAAGGTAGCGTCCCAGGCAAACCTTGGAGTCTGGAAACGATACTGTGGTATCCCGAAACATCACCCAGTCATAGAATCCGTGTTCGCACAATTGCGAAATGTCGGGTGTTTCCCCATCATCATTGTCTCAGGTGTCTCACCGTCATTTCTGTATAGGTTTGATGCAACGTGAGACTGGATCAACCCTTCCATTTCGAGGCAGTCGTCCCACAATTTCATTGGGACTCCGAGTCGCATCATTTTCCTCGAAGCGGCATGCTTCACTCTTCCGATGGCAGCTTCTGCAGCATTCTGCCATGGTGAGTATGGTTCGGTAGTTCGAATGTGACAATGTGATTCCCTTGCTAACTTGCGAAATTTGCCTTGCGTTTGTTCCTTGGATCCGTCAATCACAATGGTTGATGGAACTCCACATGTAGCAAAAAGGTCACCAAGAGTGTGATGAGCATCAGCCTTGCTCTTCATGGGGTAAACTCTGGTCCAACCATTCCTTGCGGCGTAGACTTCGGCACAAGTGTTTCCTCGCCGGCTTGGTTTGGATGAGAACATAGTGTCAGCGTAGACTGTTTCAGGAAGACGTCGGTACCGCAGATGGCGATCATTGGTCCGAAAACGTCTTGATAGGGCTGGGTTCAGGACAGATCGTGTCCCCCTTTGGGTCGTACGCTTCAGGGTGTTTCTTGCCGTCTCAATTCCAATCCCCCATCTCTCAGAAAGGTCTTCAGCTGTGAGACGAGGTTTCTTTTGAGATTTGACTTGGGCAACTTGGATCGTAGGTTCTTGACAACGATGATGAATCAGAAAGGCCATGTCCTCTGCAGGAGCGGCATTGAAAAGGTCATCATCATCTACGTCCCCCTCAAGAGCCTGCGATGCAAGGGCAAAAATGGACAAGGGAGCAGTCGTTGGTTGGCTCACGACTTCTCCGTTGGCATCGATCATTGCAGTTTCCTGTTCATGGTAGGAACCGGAGGTGGGATTCCATTCGGGAGCATCGTAGGTTAACTCCAAGTAGGAACCAAATTGGGCATTGAACTCCTCAACTGTAGGCTTACGAGTTGGGAAGTAGCTTGTAACTCCTTTGAGCGACAAAGGGATGATGTATTCTTCCGAATTTTCTTGTGGAATTGTGATCGCGTGTGTGTGGGCATCAGGACACTTGGTTAGGAATTTCGGCACATCATTGACCATAATGTCGTTTAAACGAAGTTGCATAGGGCAAATCAGATTGTGAGAGATCGTGGGAATGTGAATTGCTTGGTTGACCATAATGATTTTCACTGAACCATCATTAGGATCATCGTAAGCCAAAGCAGCATCAACAGTACGGTACGTCCGGGCGCCATTCCCAGAATCGTATCCAGTCACGGTTACAGGCCGATCATGATCGTTCACAATCAAAACATTGTTCCCGACAACACATGTGTCAGCATGAGTGTCGAGCTCAGAGTAAGTTTCGTGTCTTACTGCATTGATGATAGACAAATTCATCATTCGGACCATCGAAATGTTAGTTTGACGAGTAAGTGCAGGGTGATTGCGATTGGTCACAACTTCCGTTGCCTCACTTGCTGTACTGTCGTTGTCATTTTTCTCCTCTCTTGCCGGTGCCGACGATAGTTGACTAACATTCCTTTCGTCGCTGTCCTTTCCGACTCGAGCATCTCGAAGTTCCTTCAGTTTCGAACGAGCTGCTGGTGTGAATCTTCGATATTCTTTGGCTGAATAATACCGGTCCTTCACAGCAGGTGCGTCAATTGGGTTCTTGATCTCCTCAGTCCCCTTTTTCTTGTCGTTCCTTTTCATCTCAGTTTTCTTTCCGTCCTTTTCCAACTTGGGCTTCTTGGTGGGACGTTCAGAACCAACCTCTGAGATGTTCAATTGCCTTTCGACCGTTGCCTTTGACTGTTTGATATAATCCATGTACAACGTGGAAGCAAGATCAAAACTTCGGCGTAGATCGGGAGAAGCAAGAAATTTGCGTCTTTACTGAATCCAAGTCTTTGGTACGAATACCATCCTGAAGGTATCGCACTTTGGACCTCTCATCAATTCCAGAGTATCCGTATTGAACCAACCCTTCGAGAATTTGGTGTTGATCAATGTGGACTCTGAGGAACTTTTCAAAATTCCAGCGTTGAGTTTCTTTGGTGTAGGTCGTCCCACGCAAGGTTGTCTCTGCTCGAGTTGCCATGTTATCCACATGGTTAGGTCCAAGATAGTGATCGTACAACGCGAGAAAAGCTTTCCTTCCGTCTTGATCTTTGCGGGCCTTTTTCACGTAAGTCCATGCCTCAGGGATGTCGAGGGTAAGACTCATGATCACTCCCCAGACTTTCTGATTGTCAATCTTGAACACTTCGGTAAATTCGCCATCCTCTTCACTCACAATTGGAGCTCTCATTTCCATCTCCTTTTGAACAGAACTCCATCCAATCACAGGGTCGGCTCGGGGTTCCAAATGCTGGCGGACAACATAGGCCAAAGGAACTCCTGTCTGACCGGTGAAGCCTCGCAAATAGTCAGTGATGGCGTCGAGCGTCTTAGGCCAATCCTTGACGTTGATCATTTTGTCAGGCTTTTCCGGGGACTTGTTGCTTGGTGGAGCGTACGGCACGGAGAGTGATCTCGTTGGGAGTGGTAAGTCTTGAGGTATTGTTCCGATATTTCAACCAGAACACGGCTAACTTGAGGTTCATTTCAGCTCTGGGGGAGACCGCAAAACCAAGTGCAGTGATTTCCCTAGGGCCGTTGTTCCCATCGAAGTTAGGGTTGACGACGGAGTGTCCAGGCCGACGAATGTTCTTGCAGATGTGATAAACATCGTCGTCCTCGAGTTCAGCAAGCTCGTCAACACTGGTCATTCCTTGGTCGTTGAATAGATTGATGGCAGCTTGGCGATTGAATCCGAGACGGATGTACGCTGCAATCATCGAGTTCATGGCATCACGACCAATCGGATTTCCGAATCCTCCAGCATCTCCAGGATCATTGGGAGGGCCTTCAGGGTCGGAGTCATCATCGTCATCGTTGTCGTCTCCATCGTCACCAGGATTTGGGCCAATCACAGGGACAGGAGGTGGTGGTGGTGGAGTAGGGGCACGAACAACCTTGCGGGGCCTTCCACGGGAACGTTTTGGGGCCGTAACAGCTTCCTCTCGAGTACGCTTCTTGACCGATTTCGGGTCAGGCTCAGGAGGATCATCATCCAACTCGTCCTTGGACTCCTCAACTCCTCCACCAGGGGCGTCATCCTTTTCCTTCTCGTCATCAGGAGATGGGTCAGTAGGGTTAGTACCTTCGGCAACATTGCCTTCAGTAGTAACAACAACAACGGGCTCAGTTTCCTCTTTGTCCTTGTCTGTGACAGAGGTAACGGAGCGAGTAGTAACTTTAGTTTTACCTGCCATCTTGCAAATAACTCTCTTAGAACACTTGGGTCTGATAAACTGTTTGAAGTAGATCGTAACTCGGGTTAAGAGATATTATGAGCTTACATTGGCTCGAACTACTACTGTATATTGTACCACCATTGGATCATACGAACTATGGATAATACCCACGAACCATGCGTTGGATCTCGGGAAGTCATACACTTACACAGACACATCCTGCGAAGTCATCCATCAGCCGTTGGCTTGGGTACATTTAAACACAGGAGATTCGATCCTCCAACCTCCCTCTCAACGCCTGCCGTGACTACCCGGTACACCAAGAGAACGCGAGCTGTCCCCCCGTGAAAATGTTTGGTATATGTAATTGATATAATATATGATGTTCATGTCTCTGCATCGATTACGAGTATCTTGTCACCAATTTTGAGTATGTAGGGTAGTATGCTCATGTCAGAGAGCGTGGCTGCCACCCTGGCACGTCCAGAACAAAGGAAAGCACAAAAGCTGAGAAAAGTGCTGTGTCTTCTACTCCATTTGGAGTCAGAGCTAATGCTCGTCCTCAAGAAGAAGGCGAGGGCTGGTGTGGACCTTGGAGTACGGATCAACCATGTTTTCCAAACATTTCCAACCTTGTCTTTTTCTAATATTCCTTCTACTTCTCTGCATTCCACAGTCCCATGCGGCCCATTCCCGCCGTCGCATTGTCGTCTCCTCTACTCCCAAGGAAACCTACGATCGTGTCATTACTGACTTTAGTCCGCAAGGCCGTCTCTCGCAAGCAGGCTTCCTCCAATTCGTATAAAATCTTATATTCGTATGCAAATCCGAAATTAGGGAACCGAACTGACCCGAATTTAAGGCTACAATTTTCCGACATGTGACGGACAGACGCCATTCCCCGCCAAGCAAGAACAGCAAGAACTCCGCGCCAAAAATGGTTGCAAGAAACTGCCGCGCCATAAAAGAAAGATACAACAATCAACCACCAAATTGGAACAAAAACACATTTGCACTGACATAAATTGCAACTTGGAGTTGTCATTGTTGTTTGCAAAAAGAAGAAGGAGCACCATGACAACAACAACGATGGAGGGAGGAGAAGAACCACCAACAAAAACAGCAAAGCGAACGAAGATTTGTTCCTCCTCATCTGCCTCCTCCACTGGTCTGTTTCGTCATCAATGGCTCTCTCGATATGGCCTTGAGGTTTCGTCTCGAGAGCCTGTGAGTGGCAAAATAAACAGCGTTGTTTGCTTGTTTTGCAGGAACTTTGGAAGGGAGGACAAACCCCTTGTTGTTGTTCTTGATGACGATGACGTTGACAAGGAGAATGTTGATGAAGAACAACAGGAGATGGAAGTGGAGGAGCAACAGATGGAAGCAGATGATACTCCTGTTCTGGAAGAGCGGGAAAATTCCAACAAGAACAGCACCAAGAAGAAGAAGATTAAAAAGAAGAAGCGAAGAAGGGCCACAACGAATGTAAAATTCTTTTTTCCTCAATGGCGCAGCGACAATTTTCTGAGTCATCTTCGAGGGTGCCATCCGAAACTTTGGGAAAAATACAAGAATCTTTCTTCCCAGTCTCAGCGGAACTCTTTTTTTGGAGGCCCAGATCCTTCTTCTGCAGTGGTGCTGGCAACTCTGGTGGTGGTATCACCATGAGGTCACACTTGTTGGCTCATGGTACCCAAAGCCAACAAGGAAGTGCTTGGGCCGCAGTCATGGCTAAGCAAATTGGAACATTTGTTATTGATGCCGACATCATTGATAAATTGATAATTGGTTTATTCATTCAAGATGAGGAGCTCGAGACAGCTGCGGAGTCAGATGATGAGGATCTTGACGGTTCAGGAGCATGTTCGTCCGCCCTGTCTGCAAAGGAACGCTTCTTGTTACAATACAACAAGAGTGATGATGACGATGGTGTCTACATCACCACAGTCAAGTCGATGCTGAAGATGCATCTTGTTGTGGACTTTGTTGCAATCGGAGTTTCCTTCAATCAGGCTCACCAGCTTTACCACACAGTGAAGATGACAACTGGGATGGGGTCACTCAGATCCTTACGGGGTAATGATGTGTCAGATTTGTGTCGACTTGTATGTACCTTAAACCTCCAAGCCATCAAGGACTGTTTGAAGAAGGTCTGGGCTTTCTCAATTGGCTTCGATGCAGGCAACAACGCTGGTTGTTCCTACTTGGATGTTCGAGTGAGTTGTTTCATTTCTAGGGAGAAAGGCCTACGAAACTTTCATATGTTGGCCATTCCCATGAGGGAGCGACACACTGGCCAGTATCAGTTTGAACTAATTTCGCAGGTTCTTGAAGTGTTGGCTCCAGGTTGGCGAAATCAGTTGGTGGGTGTCTCTTCCGATCGAGCATCTGCCATGACAGGTAGTGTACAAGGTACAGTGACGCGGTTGGCCAATGCATGCAATGTTCCAATCATCCGCATTTGGTGTGGAGCGCATCAACTCGACCTGGTGGTTAAGAAAGCACTGAACACCCTCTGTGATGAAACATTCCTCACACAGCTAACGCGAGTTAGTAATCATTTGCGGCGGCAAAAGAACTTGGTGCAAGAGATGAAGTCCCAGTGCCCCACATTTGTTAATACTCGGTGGATTTCCTTGGGAAAAGTGTTGAAATGGTTGAAGAAGAACCGTTCCAAGCTCCATGAGTATTTCACTACAAAAAACCCCGCCTGCTCACCTCCAATGCAGTGGTGGGTTGTTGTCTTGTCAGTTCAACCAATCATTGAGCAGGTTGAGCAAACATTTACTTCGTTGCAAGGTCTCACTTCGCTAGTTTGTGAACAGAAGCAACATCTTGGTTCACTTGCCCAAGAGATTGCACAATGTTGCAGCGTAAAGGGCCCAGCACCACTGGAAGAACTGGAAGAAGTCGAAAAGCAATTGGAGAGTGATCCCTATTATGCTGTTCAAGGTGCAAAGGGTTACTATGTCAGGTCGGATGATATGAATAAAGCTTTGGATGAAGTGGGGGCATTTGTGCAACTTAAGATGGATGATTGGCGTAACAGCGAGGACGATGCAACAAAAGAGATTGCGAAAAAGGTCGTTGCTACAGTTTCTAGATTTTCATTGGCGTTGGTGGAAGGTGTTTCCGAAATTGTGGCGTCACGGGACAATGCAAACAATAGTTCATCTGGTGAGGAGGTGCCACCTGTTCTTCCGGTGGCACTGTGTACAATGAATACCAGGCAGTTTGTTGCATCTTTGCAAAGACATCGAGTTCGTCTTGTGGAGAAGTTTTCTTTGGATGAAATTGATAGGATTGATGAACAATTCCGTGAGCTACGTTCGAAATGGAATAAATCTCCTTGCCTGAGACGTGCATTGGAAGAGGCATCTCAACTTGTTGGACAGACTATGAGGTCTGGTGATAGCCGAACAGGACAGTCATCTTTTGACAGGTGTTGGAGGCCCCTTGGGAGCGAGTTTTCCCTTCTGCAGGAGTTTTGTGGAGGCATTGCTAGTGTCATGCCAACAACAGCTGGAGTAGAATCAGATTTCAGCCTAATCAACTGGACAAGAGACCCTCATTCCATGAGATTGACTGACTTGTCTTTGGAATCCATCCTACATTGTAAGCAATTCAAGGAGCTTCAAGAGATCCTGGCATAGCCTGAAAACAACATTGGCCACTCTTTTGGTGCGCATCGTCAAAAAAGTACTAATTCTACATGTTCTACAGCATCAGTCTGTTATCGTCCGTTCAGATCCATCTTCTTGTTGCTCATTCAGTCCGTAGCTCACTCTTTTTGAGTATTTAAATCATCCCCTATGATTCTTCTATACTTTAAGAATGTTTGAATACTGCTTTTGTAGAATGGCATTCCTTGGAAAGGCAAACTAGGAGCAAGATTCTATCGAAAGACCAGATTTTCAAGGTATGACGCGGTTGTGACGTCACAGAACTCTCGTAGGCCTCAGTACATATTCTACGGCATACGGATATCAATACGAATTTAACCCTCCCAGATGACCCGAAAATAGTTATTTTCGTATATTTCGTATCAATCCGAATTGGAGGAAGCCTGCTCGCAAGTCGACTATGGAATGGAAGCCGCCCAACGAGGATCTTGTATAGCAGCCCTCGAACTACCAAACGTTGTTATTCTAGTGTTAGCGCACCCTTCCTTTGGCAAACTCCATCGACTCGATCATGGTATGTGGTTGGCCACAACAGACTTGTCGGGCGATGCGCGTCGGTTGGCACAGTATCTGCGAGCCACCTGTCAAAATCATCGTTTGGAATTCGGGGAAGCTCCTACACCACGAGAAGTAGCGGATCAAGCAGGGCAATATCAACATGCCTTGACGCGATCGGGAGGAATTCGGCCGTTGGGATGTACGGGGTTGGTGATTGGACGGGAGCTGGTGGAACAGTCAACAGCAGCTTTCAAAGATTTTCCTCAGTGAGGTAGAATGTTCCTCTGATGCTAGAAAAGAAGACTCTTTCAAGCGAACTCTTCTCAACAAGTGACAAGATGAGTTTTCCAAAGAAGATATCTACGTCGATTGGAAGAAGGAGAAGGCTGCTTACGAGGAAACGAAGGACAAGCTCACCGAGGCAGAACGTAACGAGCAAGAAGAAGAGCTTGAACTCCGACGAATGAAAAGCAAGAAGCAAATGTACAAGAAGTCGTTGATCAAGGAAAAGATCATGTTGTTCTGTGTGTCCAAGCTATTGAAGCTAAAACAAGACGAGACCATCAAGAGCAAGACTCCAGTGTACAGGGACACTTGCAGTATGTTTACTACCATTGGGTCTAAAAGATCAAGGCTTTGAGTGTCTACAAAAAGTTGGGTTCCAGAACTCGAACTCCATTCATGTACAAGGATCTCATTGAGTTGCGAGAAAACAACTGGGTCCCCAGGCGAGGATCATGAAGCCATTTGCAGTATGTTTACTACCATTGGGTCTACTATTGATAAAGGCTCGAGTGCCTCTTTTGTCAACTGGTGTTTCGAAAAGATCAAGGCTTTGAGTGTCTACAAAAAGTTGGGTTCCAGAACTCGAACTCCATTCATGTACAAGGATCTCATTGAGTTGCGAGAAAACAACTGGGTCCCCAGGCGAGGATCATGAAGCCATTTGCAGTATGTTTACTACCATTGGGTCTACTATTGATAAAGGCTCGAGTGCCTCTTTTGTCAACTGGTGTTTCGAGAAAAGATCAAGGCTTTGAGTGTCTACAAAAAGTTGGGTTCCAGAACTCGAACTCCATTCATGTACAAGGATCTCATGGAGTTGCGAGAAAACAACTGGGTCCCCAGGCGAGGATCATGAAGCCATTTGCAGTATCTCTTGCCTGGAAGAGCAACCTGCCAGCGCAAGAGCCTTCCTCCATTTATGCCAAGCGTCAACGACGAGTGGATGTCCAGAAAAAGGCACAATCCAAAGTCCCTTCACTCTTTGATCTCTGCATCGACTATCTTGTCACCAATTTTGAGCATGTCGAAACATTGGGAACTATTGAAAATGACGTTAGGGTGGCTATTCCCAAAGGTGCGTCGTATACATGCATTGTTTGTGAATTGGAGCCATTGTCGTTCTCAATTCTGACGATATTGTTTATAATCATTTCCTTTAGAGTTGGTGGCAAGAAATCAATTGGATGCCAAGGCCTTTGAAGCACTTGTGGAACCAACCATTGAAACTTTGGAAATTGTGGATTGTTCTGGTATTCTTCAATCAGTCATGGCAGAAACTTTGGAGAAGTTGCCTCATTTGCAATACCTAATTCTCACTCATGCTGGTCGGGCATTTGGTCCCCTCAGCATCAAACCACTGATTCAGTTGGAGCGACTTCTTGTCTGTCTCTCAATTGCTGGGGCCTACCTGTTGGATGACGCCCTGGCTGCGGAGCTAATTCGTTCCAACCCAACCCTTCAATCCGTCTCCTTTGATACATGTCCCAGTATTAAGGATGGATTTCCGTCTGCGATTGGGGAACTCCCCAATCTCCTGGAGCTTTCCTTGGTGGAACTAACCATTCCAGATTCAGCCCTGAGCATTTTGGCAACATCAAAAGCCATTCGAAATACCAAGAGTCTCACCCTAAATTCCATGAGTGCCCTTACAATATTTCGTCGGACTTTCTACAAACGACGCGTGAATCTGCGAGCCTTGTTCATGAATGAATTGACACAGCTATCCAAGGAAGGACTCATCACCCTCTTTACACACCCTCTGGCGGGGCTCCCTCCTCCACCCAAGCTCAAACTTTTGGAGTTAAATTCATGCCAGCACGAGGCAGTGTCTGATGAGCTCATTGAACTGGTTACATCCTACACCTCCAGTACTGCAACAGAGCTGGAACCGAGGGAGACGAACAACCCCAATACCAGTCCTCAGGTTCAGGCCTGTCCCAATTGGATGTGCAGGGATCGACGCTAGTGACTGATGCCATACTGGAACAGTTGGTGCAGACATCCTCGCACGTATTGACGACTCTCAACGTCAGCTATTAAAAAACCCAGTGCCCAGGCATTACAGACCAAGGTTTGGGGTATTTGGTTTCCAAGATTGGGCCACAATTTGTGAAACTGCAAGTATGGGGCTGCGCTCAGTTGACAGAGGAATTTCTCGATGGTCACAGTCGAGTCAACGATCCAACATTGGAAATTGTGGGTGTTTGGATGAAGAAAAGTGGAGGAGGACGAGTGGCTGCACCTCAGTAAAGATTGGTCCTTTCGTGCCGTATCCGAATTCTGGGTCTAAAATCAATTGCTTCCTCGTATGTACGATACTAGTTAGTAGTATATATGGCTGTTTTGTATAATCATTCAACGATTTCTCTGTCGCTAGTGTACTCTCTGCTCAAGAAAGTGAGCGTGACTACCCTTCAGAGGGCAGTATGTCCATAGGAAAGCCATTACTATTGTCCTGTCGTACTGTCGACTGTTCCTTCCCTTGGAGGCGTCACTAGACCCCAAATTGCCATGTCAATGATATCCAATAGCAATGGGTCATCTGGGTCCGTTTTTAAGAGCAGTGGGGGCAGTACCGAAGGATTCGAAAAAGACCATGGCGAATGCTCTGAAAGCGTCAAGAGGCTCGGAATCCGAAACACACGCCAAACGCCAAGAGGAAGAAGAGGAAGGAGCAAAGCAATTGGCTGCTATCCTGGAAGTTGGTGGTAAGGAAGAGGAGGCCAAGGAGGCCGAACGGCTGAAGCTGTTGCAGCTGACAAAATAGAGCGTTGCCAGCAGAACAAAAAACGTTGAAGGCTAGAGAACGAGCGACTGTGACCGAGGAGTATCGCATGAAGGAATTGGAAGTCGTCCAGGCGGCAGAGAAAGGCATGAAGGCACTTGAGGAAGGCCAACGACAACGTTGCGTATTTGTTACAAAGACAATGTGAGGCTCAAAACCAGCAAGCTCTCAAAATACCAAAGTGATTGCTCAAAAAGAAGAGAAAATGACCATGGCGACCATACAGGTGGAAACAAAGAGTTCATGGCTCGTGCCATGGGACAACATTTGTATGCTGTCTGTGGGGGCGCTGTCGAACGGGTCCCTGGATGCAAAGCAACCATCTCCTCGTCAACGGAGACAGAATGCCCTTGCCCAAGTCTGGATCCAACAACATGAATGAACTCGTGGACATTGAAGCGATTGCTGTTCCTGGTCATACAAGAGGAAGTCTTGTCTACCGTCTGTCTGCTAAACCACAAGGATGTGCAGGTTCAGAGTATTTGTTCACAGGTGACACCATGTTCAGCGCCGGGGGTGGAGTTCCTTTCGAATCGGATGTAGGACTTGAAACCGATGCACAGTTGGCCAAGCGTCATGGCAACACATTCATTCGTGCTGGCGTTGAAAAATCCGCCATGGAACGTTTGTTTCACTGAAATCCTCCTTCGAGATCTACCCAATAAAATGACGGCCCATCTGCCCATTTATCCAATGTTTTGATTTTTGCAGGTCACGAGTACACACATGAACTGCTGTCTCGACAGTTGCAAAACAATCCCAGTGAATCCTATTCCTGGAAGAACTTTGCTCCCAACGACTTTTTCGAAACGGTCGCTCACTGGTATGTGGCAATCCACCGAAGGACTCTTCCACACATTAGCGGTAAACTACTGGTCCTCCCAACGACATTTCGGCGAGAGACCATTATCAATCCACATTTCCGGTCTCTACGGCATGCTGGCGAGATGGCCATTCGAGCTGTGCTGTTTTGGTACAACAATTTTGGACCCAAGGAAGAGCACGCGGCGTCGAGTTCTACCAATGGAACCGGAAGTGCCTCAAGAGCTTTGCGAGCCCACCAAATTGGTCTCTACAATGATTGCAAGAATGCCGTCGATTGGGCCATGGGTGGCAGTGTATAAGGAGTAGAATGTTGTGGATGATTATTTTGTCCTAGATAGGAATTTGTTTAGAAAGATGATGTAGTTTGTTTTGCGTATTGTGATATGTGAGTACTCGTATGTACGGTACCGTACTCGTACCTTCACTGGACGTTGTAGTCGAACGCTGCCATTTTTGTCGGACGTCGGACATTTTGATGGTTTGTCCGTTCAGCGCCAAGACATTGCAAATTGCAACACAAACCACACTAGCACAATCAGATACCAGATTTACTCCTCCAACAAAGAAACGACCGGTGGAAAAGCAGTCTTGGAGATTGCAAGCTCGTACGTGTATTCCAAATTACCCACATAGGGTTGATACGAACGTTTACGACGAGTCATTCTGGCGTCCATTCTCAAACCTGCGGTTTTCATCAGAAACCGTTTGGCAAATTGTTCAAGAGCCGATTGGCATGCATCCCTCTTGTCCATATCGATGATCCCTGGGAGATTCGATAACAACACAGAAGGCGAATGTTGCAAGAGAACCAAATGCGAGTCTTGAGAATGCAAGGCAACCCTGGCGGGAGTTTCCTCCAAGTGCTTCGCCGCGGCTTGAATAGTGTCTTGCCAAGCATTGCAATATACAGGATCCGGATGTTTGACAATGACACTCAAGAGCTCTTGTAGGAAGGCGGCTCCTTGGACAGCCGCCAAGAAAGACGTAGCCATCTCCAATTCCCCTTCGACCTCATCCCATTCTTCATCCGAATAATCGGTCAAGGGTGGTCCCGACCTGCGTCGGTTGTTGGTGCTTCGTTCACCCTTGCTAGGGGCAATGCCGGCAACAGCCAACCTGGACCCTTCCAAGAACAAAGGAGGAGTCGATTCCATCTTTTCTTTCCACAACTCCAAGTTTGGACCAAAGTATTCAAAGATGTGACTTGTGGCGTTGCTGACTAGACTCGACAAGGATCCATCATCAATAGCATTGGCAATCAGGGACGATCCTGTGTTCTCTTCGATAGCCAACGAGACAATATCAGACACTCGTTGCATCCACTCTTGCGAAGAACAATGGGTAGGAGCTCTATCAGGGACGGGGTTAAGCTGCGTTCGAAGCCAATACCTTACCAACTGGGAGATTGCATCTGACACACGAATGTGCCAAGACATGTACGGAACAGTCACTGTCAATGAAAGTTCTTGTTGGTCTGCCTGACTATTCAATCGTTTTTGCCAGTTAGAGAGCAACACGCGAAAGTCATCGAGATAGGAAGACGCAGCCCGCAACACCCGTTTGACTGGGTAAAAGATAGGCCCTATCGACTTGGTGCTTCCGCTGTGGAGAGACAACAGATCGGCACATAGTTGAGCATGTTCAGTAGCGAACGAATCCCCACCAAGGTAGCCAATCAATTGCGATAGTTTGTTTGTAGCAGCCTGAAGCTGATGGGTATCAGAGTTTGAAAGCTGATCGATCACCCGTAGGATATTGGTCAATCCCTCAATAGTGGCCTCTTGGTGTTGATGACTCCCTTCTAGTAAATCGGAGGGTGGTTGCAAAGCCGAGCCATCAAAGGCAGCAAAGTGAACGTGGGTCGTGGACTGTTTGGATGCTCGATTGACGCGTCTGAATTTCGTGCTACTGCCACTGCCAGAGGAAAGAAGGACAAGTTCCAACTGAACCAAAGCTTCAAACAAGGAAAATAGGAGGCTTGGTTCGGATCCACCAGTGGTACGTTTCAACATGTCACGATTGGCCGTCCCCCGCGTTGTTCGTTTGGACGGTGTCTCATACATGGTTGGAGAAGGGGCATTTGGACCAAAGAGTTCAAAGGCAGCTAAGATGGGAGCAATAACACAAGAATGGGTGGTATTGGCGGCAATCTGAAGGGATGTGAAACAAGTTGTGTGAGTATATGCCACACAATGCTTGGAAGGAAGCATATCAAATCATCCAAACATCAAAACGCACCGACAGACAAGGGAACAACCGTTGTGTGTGCGTCTCTAGCATGGAGATTTGAGCCTTGTCGGCAGTGCTGGCCAACGGTAGAACTCTGGTCAAGGAAGCCAAATCATTGTCTTCGGTCAAGGAAAGAGTATATTTGGCCTTTCGAAGGGGTGTCCCATCGGCTTTCAACGGAATCCTCGAACGAACCAAAGGTGGGAGATTGATTTTGGCAGAACTGGAAGACTCCCAGGATCGCTTGCAAGGCGATTGCCAGTCGCTGACATCGCTGTTGTTAGTATGTATATTCTTGTCGTCGTTTTGACTGTCATGGATGGTATTTTGATGGGGAGTACTAGCAGTACACAAAGAATGAAATTCACCTCGGTCCACCACCTGTCCCTCTACCTCCTTGACAACAAGACGACCCGAACGGAGTGTAGTACCTGCAGAAGCAGCGGTATTAGAAGCAATCGTTTGTAGTTGCTGTAGTTGCTGTAGTTGCTTGAGCTGTTTGGTGGAAGCGGTAGCCATGCGCATAGCCTTGGCAGCCACCGAGTTTCGACGTCGTCGTCGAGTAGACCGACGAGTAATGGGCTCTTGGTTGCCGTTGTCATTTTGGTTGTCATTGTTATCCCCATCATCGTCATCTCGGCTGACAACGTCGGTCTTGGGGAGCGAGGAGCTCATGGTCGATGTCGATGTACAACGACGGTTGGGTGTGAGCAATAGAAAGTGTCGTGGAAACTATGCGCTTGCCGTTTTTGTGAGAAGATGGGACCGCGCCATCACCAAGATTCGTTGGCTTTTGCATGCATGTTGTTGTGATGATGATGATGTCCTCCCACCACGAGGACATTAAGTAGTGACATGTCGTAGTTCTTAATCGCCACCTACTACTGCGTAGCCGGTACTGTTGTACCGCACTAACAGTACCTTTGATCACTGTCCGTTAACTCCGTCCGACTTGGCAATGTGAGAGGCGCAGAGCTTTTGTTCGCAACACTGTGAATAATAGGCTCTTGTGCTGCCCAAATGGGTTGACAACGTCACAACAAGCATTTCTTTCCTTACTTCTCTACAACAGCAACAAAAACCGATTAGTGAAAGCTAACCCAAGTTAGACTAAAGGACGATGCAGTTTGTGGGACAAGCCGAAAGTGGTTGATAGACGTTCCATTCTGTTGCAAACTTTTCCGTTGCCCTTGACCGATGGCGTTCGCTTGTCAGGCCAGCGATGGACCACTTCCAAACAAGCTGTCGATGCCAGCCAATTTCCCGGCAGTTCCAGTGTCCACAATGGGTTTTCCACTCCCTACGAGCCTTGTTCGGGAGAACCCTCGGCACAGAGTAAACCTCGGCTGCACATTTTGTGCATTCATTCATGGACTGCTAGACAACGGTTGCTCCTTTTATGCCATGGCACCTCGGTTGTTGGCCGGCTGGGCAACCTCGTCGCGGACTCATGTAGAGTTGGTTGCCTTGGATTTGTCGGGTCATGGCAAATCGTCTCATTTGTCATTGGCCTGCCTTGATGGGTCATAGCATGGGTGCAATGGTACCAGTATCTACCATGTTGACGGCTGCCTTTCCAGAACACGTGTCGCAACTCATTTTGCTGGGCGGCTTTGGACCGGAATTGGAGCAACCTCATTTGGTGTCCGACCAACTTCGGGAACATCTGGAGCAACGATACAAGGTCAGCAGCAACATGCAGCATCAGCAGCAGCAACAGCAACAACAACAACAACAACCAAAGGGGGGCGCTTCTACGTCTCCCTCCTATACCATTTTTGCTCATGCCAAGAAGCAGCCTCGCCTCTATCCCACCCTCTACGATGCTTTGAAAGTCCGACAACGCACAGCCAAGAAGAGTGCTGGTGATCAACGGCTGAGTCGTCCAGCTGCCCATGCATTTGGCTCAACTACAATCGCATACACTACTACAAGCCCTCAATTATTGGGAGCGCATCCGTGACGCCGGTGTCCAAACGTTGTGGCTACGAGCCGTACATGGTTGGCCTTTTCACAACAAATGGACGGATCGCGCGGAAGAAGCCATGGGGGACTGCGTTACCCTCTAGACTTTGGAGGGATCCCATCATTTCCATGCTGACCCGGAAACCGTGTATAAGGTGACAAATGAAATCTTGAAGCACATTCAAAAGCTACTTCTTGTGGACTGATACGAATAAGAGATGTGGTTGATAGCATTGTCAATCCTGTTTTGTCGGCCATCCCTTCCCTTGGAGGCGTAACTGGACCCCAAATTACCATGTCAATGATGTCCAATAGCAATGGATCATCTGGGTCGCTTCGTGATGCGGTCTTGTCCGTTTTCAAGAGCAGTGGGGGGAATTCCGAAGGAGTTCACGCTCTCGACTGTATCAAGGCTGTCGAAGGCAAGTTCTCTGAATCGGACATGCGTCGCATGGTTGATGGAATTTTCGATGAAGGCGAGTTGTACTCGACCGTCCACAAGCCATGAGCACTTCCAATGTCTAAAGTAGCAGCAACACTAACGGTAGTAGACAGAACAGTTAGTTTGAATCATGTCCTAAGAAGTTACGAGTACTGTAGCACTCGTCGCCATGATCATGATCATGATATGGATCGTTTCCACTCCCCAATAATATAGTAACATTGCCCTGTAGTCAAAAAATACAGAATTTACGAATGAACAATACTCTAGTACCTTTTCAGCACTCTAGCATATTCTACTAGGATATCCATGGCGAGCAAGTCTCCTCCCAAACACATGTCATTGCAACGTCAGCATCTGTAGTAGATGCTGTTCACTCGTCGTAGTTGAGCCTTCGACGTGGCAGTTGGGCGAGATAACCGAACTCTCCGATTACTTCACTTCCATGTTCAAGTAGATGCAAGAAAAAATCATTCTTGCGCATAGTTCTTATATCGATGTCTTGACAACGAACGTAATCAGCGTAGTCCGGGTCTTGGGGATGACAGCTTCCTTCAGGTTGACTGAGTGAAACGCAACGGCGGTCCTCGAGATCGCTTTTCTTGTAGTAACGCAACTCGCCGCCGTCACGATCCCAATACTTCAAAGCGACAATCAAAGTGTTGTCAAATCTAGCCCACATACCAAGCGTTTGCTGAAGCGGATTATCAATTTCCTCGGGGTTGCGGTTGTCTCGCAAAAAGAAGCATCCCTCACAAGCAAGGACAATGTACGATTTATACCCTGCCAACACATAATAATATTTGGTCGATGACTGTAATTCATTTAGAAACCGGCCCATCTTGTAGCGCAACGAAGATCCCATTTCTTGCATCTTCGCGTCGTATGCCTGCAAGAGTGGTTTGGTGTCAGATACTTTGTAGTGACGTTCACAGTCATCGAACGCAACTGTGCGCAACCTTGGTGGGAAAACATACCCAAGTTGTTCCTTCCCATTGTCGCCTTTGACGGCAACAAGCTGCTCGTAGAACTCGTCGTCTGCACTGTCGTAGCCTTCGAAGGAAATTCCAAGCTCTTTTCTATCATCTCGAAATAGCTTCTGTTGTTTTTGCCGCATATTCCAGGGTTCATACCTTGCGAGAGTGCTTTTCCTCACTTTCTTGCTCTTCGTACCACCAGTCATTCGTTCCCTTTGGGCTTTGACTTCGTTGTAGTAGTAGCTTTTGATAGTCTTATCTTTGAGCAGTACCTGTCGTTTGTGCGGTGGAAGGATGGTCCCACAAACACCCTCATGTAGAATTCTCTTTCCGGTGATCTCGTCACCTTCCAGCTCGAAACTATCGGGGTCTAAGTGCAAACCCATTCTAGAAGCGTTGATAGTAGCAACGATAGATGACATGGAAAATGGAAAACGGAAACGATCGGGGAATAGAGAGGGTTGCCTTTGCCCTTTTTGTGAGAAATGGGACCACGACCATCACCAAGCTTCTACCACGAGGCGCCACAAAATGTTGTTTCGTTGGCTTTTCAAATAATAATGTGACTCCCACTACGACGACAATATCCCGTTAAGTAATGATGTTCGTCGTCCATAATATTTGCCACGCACTACTAGTACTGTGGCTACTGGCTGTGCTTCCACCACTTTCCCTCAACTTCGGACAACACAATAATACCGTTAGTATAATATTTTTTTGATGATTAGGTGTGGATGCAGACAATCATGTGAGGAGGGAAGTCCATTGTACCATCCAAGAACTCCTCCTCCTCGTGTGGACAAAACGCCTACCGGTACGGTACTAACAGATTAGTACGTAGGACTCGTAGTTAGTACTACTACTAACAGTAGCGTGGCCACACCATAAATCATGTGGTGGAACTAGATTGTTATCAATCCTCTACTACTAACTTAGTACTAGACAAGTAGGAGTAGTACTTACCAGTGTGTCTACTACCAACGTTAGTAGTAATAGCAGAAATAAAGGGAGATACTGCGTCGTCATATATCAACATTGCAAATGTTCTACTACTAGAGTAGTCAGTACAGTTAGTACTACCTACAGCTATAATATCAGTCTGTAACAACAGCACAAGACTGGGTGGGGTATGAGGGCGAGGTTTGCGAAAATCAGCACCACGTCAACGAAATAACGTACGACATTGGCAACCTTGCCAACAAAATGAGCTCCAAACCTCTGGTTATTGAGTGCTGCGAAACCAGCGTGTTCCACCTTGAGCCGAACCAGAACCTCTTCTGGCTTGTCCATTTGATTGGATAGTGGATTCTGTTCAAGGGTTGCAAGTACATTTGCGTTGTCTTTGGCAGCTTGCTCCAGCTCTTGTCGCTTTTCGGTGGCATCATGGACTAGAACCTCAACTCGTTCCATCAGTATCCGTTTGATCTTTTGCTCGATCTTAGGGTCCTCGGGATCGAGACGGTGATCCGCAAGAGTAAGTTCCCCCAATGCAAAGGAACGAACTTGAGTCAATGGAATGGGTGCCAAACGAAAGGCTTGGCCTCGAACGTCCAATATTCCAATATGCTTCCGTGTGGCTTCACCTGGTACCAAACTTGTGGCGACAGAAGAACCCGGCTGAGTGATACGAAAGGTTCCAACGACAGATTCTTGGGGTTCTATGCAACACTCGTGTTCATGGCCCCAGCACACGAGATCCATCCATTCAGGAATCATAGTTTCTTGGATACAATTCTTGGCACCTCGACCACGATCTCGGTTCTGGTGCAACGCAAACAAGTTGAAAAATTGAGGTGCCGACGGGTCCGAGGATTGCTCGGGTCGCAAGAATTTGAGGTTGTTGGACTGCCACATGCGATGGAGACGTTCGTCTCGCATGGATCCCAAAGCGTAGAGCGCCAAGTGCGTGGATCCCTTTTGCATGAGTATAGGAGGAACTTCAATGTGGCTGATTTCCTCTTGACGACCAATGTAATTGACCAAGTTGGCACAATCCAAGAGATCAAGCGCCGCATACAACTCGGTGCCTTCCCGACTGGGGTCGTCATGATTGCCATGGATACTCATGACAGGCAAATCCACTGAGTAAAAGGGATTGCGATAGTTGACTTGACCTTGGCGGAAAAGCGCAGATTCATCTCCCAAGACTTGAATGCGAATGGGATTGGGACCCATGCAATAGTTTCGAAAGATCGTCATTGCCTTGTGCATGGTGCGGCGGCTGGGTTTGTTCTCATGGAAGAGATCACCCGCGAGAAGGACCAAGTCGCACTCGTAGTGGCGAGCCAGGGAAAGGATTTCTTCCAAGGCAGCAAAGGAATCATTTCCTCGCACCGCGTCTCCCTCGGCGTAGCCTAAGTGGCAATAATAAAAGAAAAATGTTCTCTGGACGAAGATTCCGACGATTCCGACGCTTTGATGTTGCCAGCAAGACCAGTGGTCATCCCAAAAGGCAACCACAACGTCACACCACGAAGAGCTCCGGGCATCCACTCGAGGCTTTGATCCCGATGAAAATTGGGGAGATGCGAATACGGCCCCCTTTGATTCATAGTAGTGCCATTTTAGAACACAATAACGCCGCTATTGCGTTCCTAAATGGTCAATGGTGCCGACCAGAATTTTCGTAGACGCGTAGTGTAGCTCGTTGCAGCAATAGACTTGAAACGATGCCAGAACCAGAAACCGGGTAGCAAGGAAATCACTACATGAGTCAATGATTACTAAATGAGTCAATCGGAAACAACCGCCTCCAAAGCTAGTCATCGCATCATCGCATGCGACAGCGTCATGCGCATCGGTGTGACTGTCATAGGCAGCTTGTGTTAATATATTGGATAGCATGATAGTGCCAGCCGCTGACGTGAGGCCGTCAAAAAACATGTAGTTGGCAGCGAGCGTCATCATTGGCCAGGCACTCCCAAAGGCAAATCCGGATAGGGCAATACCGACGAAAAAGAAGAATTCTTCAGAACGCACGGTCAATGATTTGTAGCATTGCTACCGGTAGCAATGTTGTTCGTGGTATGGTTGTGTGTTGTTGTGTTGCTGTGTTGTTGCCTCCGGTGGGTCGCAGGTCGCAGGTTGTAGGGTGTGGTGGGCTACTACTGTACTACTACCGGTACTGTACCGGTAGTACTAACGTTAGTAGCCCCAATTATTATGACTGTTTTCGTCATGATCATAACCTCTTATTGCAGGTGGAGGGTGCGATGGATGCAAGTAGTGCTCACAACATTCTCATTCAGTCGGGCGGGAAAGAGTTATTCCATTATTTTTCTGTGATCATATTGCTTTTTTGTAGGACCCAGAATTTCACTATGTAAATCCCTACCACAGTCTACGTGCGCTACGTCTATTGATTCCCGTGATGATTCCCACCAAAGGCAATACGCTGTTCCACACAAAAACATCGAAGTCGACGCTCACCGCAACAAAGTTCATACATGATGTTTCAGTATCTCTTTTTCCAGTTTTCTTCAAAAACAAATGATCTCTTTTGATCCACAAATTCACATCCTACTGAGGTTGTATTGGGCTGAAATGTGCTTGTTTTCCTTGCAGTGGTACTCGAATTTTATCAAGTTCTCGAAGTACAGGTAGTACGCCAAGGACAAACCACTGGTGGCTGATTCTGCATTTCAATTCCAGAATGTAGCAGAGACATCACAATGAATGCCTCTCTAAAATCGTTTTGTACCACTATAGTTGCAGTGCTGTGGGCTGATTTTCCTCGTAGTTGCACTTGAGTTTTCACATCTTGTTCTTCGCTCATAGTTTCTACTAGTAGTGCTGGTGTAGAATCACAAGGTGCTCGTCCTCCTGCTGCTGCTAAACGATGGTGGCATGCTTTCCCTAAAAGAATGAAGCAACTTGGATTTTTTCAACCAGTAACTATTGCCACACCAGATTTGCATCATCATTTTGTATCCTTGTTATGTTTTAGCAGTGCATCACCTGGGAGGAGTTTTGTTCATGGTGATTTCGTATTGTTTTGTGAAGGCGAGAAACCTCACTCGATGCCGGCGTCGTATGTCTTATGTACATTACCGTAGTTCAGGCACTTACGGGTTACTCCTCGGTCTAATTCTCCACAACACGAGTCATTACGCTCCCAAAATATCGCCGCGAATGTGACTCCACAGTAACATTTTTTGGGCAGTTACGGTGATCACGAATGGGGTATTTCATGGCCATACGTCGATCTCTCGTGCTTTTTCCCCGCACCAGCCCCAATAATACTACTTCGGTCTCATTTCAACATTAATGTTACTGTACTGTTACAAGTTACAATGCCTACGGTACGTACTAAGTTAGTACCAGTAGTTGTACTAGCACTAACATTTGTTAAGTCCAGAGTAGGTAGGCATTCCCTGATAATATTTTCTTTATCCCAGTGGTGTCTCAATGATTATACTAACAGTAGGAGGAGTCTACGAATTCTCAAAATTATAATGTTGTTGGCTACTACTAGTACTAACCTCGAGGTTAGTACAACCAATAGGGTTTGTTACATCTATCATGTTGCATCAGTTGTTGTTCTTGTTCTTTTGGCGCCAGCCCTGAGTATTCTTTTTGCGTTGTAGTTTTTGTTCTTCCTCAAACTTTTCGATTCCATCACGGACAGCAGCCATTTTGAAGCACTTTGTTTTCGCGTTTTCAAATGTGACAACTCGATTCCTTTTACCTAGCACTTTGCCTACATGACGTTTTTTTCATACCCATGCTCGCCAACATAGAAATCGATGCCAACTAGTTGACCTGTCAATTCCTCATCATCCGTATCGTAGTCACTTTCAGAAGCCGAATTCGAATCGCCAACGTTGACTGTTGCCACATCATCGTCTTCATCCCCATCCATCAGGATTGCATCTCGAAGTTGCTCCCTTGAGTAAAAGATTTTGTCGCCGTCACGGAAACGGACCTCAAGGTTCCTTGGTGGTCCAATTGTTCCAACTTGCAGTTTACCCTCAAACTCAAGAAAGGCGATTCGTCCAGTGTATTTATCTGGGGAATCCAATTCCTCGGGGTTTTCATCAGTGCTCGAGGTGAAAATACTTGACGTATCACTTCGTGCATCCGAAGGTAAGTTCTGAGGAACCACAACGTGAGACAGAGGAGGAGTTTGAAGGGAATCGTCCTCTGATGTACGAGTAGTCTGGTTGGACGGGTTTCCAACACTGTCGAACTCAACCGGTACCTCTTCACCTCGATCTTCGTGAACCTGCTGTTCGGACTCTATTTGTAAGAGTCTCACCATGTCTTCTGCTTCTATGGCCCAAAGCAGCTCTGCGATCTTGAGGTCGCTCTTGGCTTGGAGGTCTTCCTGGTTCTTATGATGAATCTTCGTCAAAGCAGCATCAAGAGATTGTTGGAGCTTGGCATTGGCTTCCTTCTCGGCCTCCAAACTGAAAACGGTTTGTTGGAGCTTGACATTGGTTTCCGCCAACTCCTTATTCTCAGCCTTGTCCAAGTTGAAAACAGGAGCTCTTTGCACGGGCTCGACAACTTCGGCTTCCAAACGAGCAACCTTCATGGGTGGGGGGGTGAGATACAACTGGTATCCTTGGTCGTAACGTTGCGAGATCAACGTTTCATGGAAAACGGGCGTCGTGGCACGGGAGTCTTCAGCAGGAGCTTGGGAAACCAAATCAAACGCTGGCTCGACTACTGGTTCATCGGTCTTGGGTAGATTCTTAGGGGGCGGGGAGTTCATTGTCGATGGATGGGCGGATGGATGGTGACAAGTGACAAGGGGTGTGAGCGTGTGAGCAAAACAGAGTGTTGTGGACTCCAAAATGTGTGCTGTGGCGAACGCCCCCGGCATTGGCGGCTTGTTGGCAGCAAGTTTTGGACGTCTCTGCTGTGGCTGGCAAGCGACTACGAGGTACGTCACATTTTGCATGGCTACATTATTTGTCACCAAGTACTAACTACTAACAATACTGTACACGTTACAGCTACTATCGGAACCCTTTCCATACTATGCGGACAAGTACGAGTAGGGCTCTTGGCCGAGTTGACAACAGATATCTAAATCTTTGACTATGGCGAATTGTAAGGGGCTGCAAATCAAAAATCTTAATCTTGTTTCAATAAACATTCGCATTCCTATTGGTTTTAGCTTCCTACCAAAGCTGATTCAGAGAACTTGCCTCCGAGAGCCTCGATACAGTTGCCCCCACTGCTCTTGAAAACGGACAAGACCGCATCACAAAGCGACCCAGATGATCCATTGCTGTTGGACATCATAGACATGGCATGGTAATTTGGGGTCCAGTGGAGCCTCCAAGGGAAGGGATGGCCGACAGTACGACAGGATTGACAAGGCGGACAAGGCTATCAGCACACTTGCTTTGCTCTGCACTGTACTCGTACAAAACAACTAACTTCCAGCATGTGATGCGTTAGCTCATTTCCGGTCGAGAGAGGACGAATGGAGTTGGCCAACATGGTCTTTCTTTGACAGCGCCACAAATCTTGAGATAATACTTATGATCCTGATGTGTCTGCTGCCTCATTTCTTGTGCTGCAGAACAATCCCCATCGTTGGTCCACTGCTTGACTTCAATGAGCCCCGTCCCATCTTCAATCTTGTAGACTGCACTGGTCGAGTTGTCAGCATCAGCAACGTTGCGAGTGGCTCCTACCAATTTGACCGACGCCACAGCGTAGCCATCTTCCACAGTGATGCCATTGGGTGTGCGATAATATCTTGGATTGAGTCTGTCTAGTCGAAACTCTGACCGGTCGTTTCTTTGGAGGATTGTGGTACGAGTACATTACTCGTACAGTACTGTAAAGTGAGCGGCATTCGTCTACATTTTTTGTAGACGATTCATGGTAGGATGTCTACAGGAAACACTGCGTAGTTCGTGCTGCCTGGCCGTGTAGTTCTATGTACCATTTATGTAACCAAACATTTTCA
>BLYE01000132.1:0-145974 GCA_016586335.1 Nitzschia putrida
GACTGTTTCGGCCCGGACCACCACCACAACAACCCCAAAAAGAGGTATTACCTAGTTGAGTACAACAGGATCGTTGGGTCTCCCATTGCCGTTGTCTCCATAATCCTTGTCCAACTTGGGTATTCTACGCCAATTTACTCTTCTTGCCCTTCACATCTTTGCGTCAGCAACCATCCAAACCAACACATAACACTATCCACATACAGCATGACATCCAACGCAGACCCTATTTTGGTGGATGACGATGATGACGAGCCCATGGAAGAAGAACAGTTGGACGAATATCGCAAAATGGTCATGAATCTCGGTACCTTTCCTGTACGTACTCCAATGTTTCTTTTTTGTTTTGAGCTCGTTCTTGGATACCACAACGGCGGTAGACTCACAACAACAAAACGCATCAATAATATCATCTATTGTTTTTTTTTGCAGGACAAGGTCATGATCAATAGTCTCACCATGGTGGCCGAAGATTACGAAGACTCTCAAACGAATGCTTCTCTTATCTACAAGGTGATTCGCGAACCTCTCCTGTCCAAAAAAGTCATTGGCGATCGCAAACTGCCCCTTGTCTATTTGGTTGATTCCATTCTAAAAAATGTCAAGGGTGTCTACATTCCTATCATTGAACAAGATGCAGGCAACTGGCTTCCAGTGGTATATGATGCATTGTCCGAAGAAAAGCGGGCCAAATTGAAAAAGGTATATAATATTTGGAGAGAAACGGGGATCTTTCCGGAATCCAGTTGGAAGGCCATGGGAACTTGTTTTACCAGCGGTGGTGGAGGCGGGGATGGACCCGGAGGAGCTGGGAGCAATGCCAAATTGGATGCCGCCTGTATTACTTGGGGAGTACGTATATACTATGGAGATATGGTGTTTTGTTGTTGTTGGATGTGTTTTGTGGACCTAGTCGTTTCTAACACTGTGGTCGTCTGTTTATCCTCATTTGCCACAATAGAAGGATGGTGGACTCTTGCTCATGCCACAGCTACGATCTGCAATGCAGACAATATTGGACGAATTGCAAAGTGATATTGAGAATGAATTGGAAAAGGTGTCCTTGGAACGATTGGCGAGTATCGATCCGGATCTTTTGGTCAAGATTAAGAGAACAGCGGAAGACTCCTTGCGGCACGGTGGAGCTGGCTCGTCCAGTCAAATGGATACAGAAGAACCCAAAAATGAAGCTAGTATTCTTTCCTTCTTGGTAGACGCTCGAAGCCAGGAAACGTTGGACCGAAGCAAAGCTTGGGCGGCTGTGAAATTGGATGCGTTGAAGGAAGCGGATGATGCCATTGCTGCCCTTAGAAAAGTTGTCGCAGATGCCGCTACGTCAGATTCTACCTACACTCAAAATGAGGCCATTGACATGACCAATGCCCTTGGTGCTGTGGGAGCCATGGCAACGATGCTCTCTGCGGCATTGGCAAAACTCAAAGTGGATGATAAGAAAGCCAAGTCTGGTATTTCGAGTTCCAGTGGCAATTCGTCTGGTGCCCGGGCTCGAAGCTTCTTTACTATCGACAAGAAGCTATTCACCAACGAGGGTATCAAAAAGGTCAACATGGCCGTCGTTGGTCTTTTATACGAAGTGGGATTGCCTTTTGTAAGTTCTGCCGATGGGCGCAGGTTTGCGACGCAACAGGAGCTTTCCCAGCATTTGGATGCTCTTTTCAAACGAGGGCAGCTTGAAAAGACAATGGCCAAAACAGAAGAGCGAGGCTGGTACATGTCAGATCCGGTTTGGTGTGGAGAGGCTCAAGCAGAAGTCGAGGAAGAGAAAACAGCAGAAGCGGCACCCGAGTCGTCGAGGGCAGCGGATGTCATGGATGCCGAAGCCGACCCATCTACGTTTACATGTCCAGCGGATGAAACAAGAGATCGATGCGTCATTTGTGGTGTTAATTTCAAAATGGTCTTTGACAATGATGATGGCATTTACAAGTACAACAATTGTCGAGAAATTGAAGTGCTTCTGGACGAAATGGCTTTGGATGAAAAGGTGGACGTCTTTGTCCATGTGACTTGTTGGCGGGCTTTGGGATCCCCCTCGGAACTCTACGAGGACCAAACATTGCAAGAAGCCATGCCCAATCAAGGCTAAACTAGAAAGTAATGAGTTTTGCTGTTGTCGAAAGATTGTTTCATATACTGGAGTAGGGTATGCGTATCATCGAATAATCGAAGTCCATGCATGTTGTAGGTTTTAGCACGTGGAAAGTGTTTGTGAGTCGTTCGTCAGTCACGCATCGTATCAATGTACGAGAATGCCGAAATCCAACGCGCTCCAACGACATCAACCGTACGATCCATCATCATCATCTCAACAAGGTTCACTGCGAGTGCTGTACCTCTCTGACATCCACAAAACTCTACATATCTTATTATTACCCCATCCACTTTCCCACCATGCTTTGTACATCCTTCCTCCGAGCTACTACCAAGATCCAAGCTTTGAAGCCTGTTGCCACTACTGTTGCCACCCGATCCCTCAGCTTTACCTTTGCCGGTCCCCGCAAGTTGGACGACATTTTGAAAAAGGAATTGGTGGAGGATAAGTCCTCGGAAGATATTACGGATTTGTGGTTTACCTATCATGAAAATCAGGTACGAACAGAGTTGATAGAGATGTTCATTTCGGTTGGCATGTGCGGTTGTATCATGTGAAGGAGGATCACTGAAAGTAAATCTCACAACATGGCTGTATGTTTGCCTCACGAATGAAATGATCTTTAGGACAAGAGTATTGGTCTGAATCTGAATGGTGAAGAGGGAAAGAAGGTCTTGGAGCGAGCACCAACCAGGTATGTGATATTATATTGACTTGATGAACTCATGTTTTGTTTGCGTTGTCTCACCAACATCTCCACAACACATTTCCTATACGTAGCCCCTTTTTCGTGCAACCCGTCTTTCGGGAGAATGGATACTTCATGTTGGTTTCTCAATTCCAAGATCCTGCCCATTTCCTTTTGGCCTACTTGGAAGATTTCAAGATGGATCCTCAACGTGCCCAACCTCTCATGACTTGTAGTGTATTCGACGACTATGCATCCAGCAAGGACGTTACGTTGGTCCGATCTGATATCATGAACAATGCGATTGAAGGGGAGGAAGGTAGAAAGATTGTTCAATGTCTGCTGGAGGCCTATTCGGATGATGAGGAATTTGCGCTTGTGGATGCGTTCAACAACAACCCCTCGGAGTTTGATTTGGACAAGCTGATTGCCATGCAAAGAGGAAAGTGGGACGCGGAAGCTTCAGTGGATGTGGAGAAATAAACTAAGTACTCGTATTGCCGGTGCCAAAACCTGTTCCTGTTACTACTAGCAAAGAAGGTCTTCCCGAATTCAATTGCACTCCCATGGGCAACAAAGCTGCTTCCAGAGCCCTTTTGTTGACACTGTTGAATTTGTAGTTCTATTAGAGTGTAGTTCTATTAGAGTACTGAATAGGTGTTTCATATTCCCTACAAGAAGTATCTTTGGACTGTATGAGTACTGTGTTCATTGGAATCCTTCATATATCATGACTTGACATTAAACAATTTTCATGGAGTCACGCGAGTCAAACAACCTAAAGTAGTCAACGTAGTCGATTGGGATTCAAACAGGTAGTGGCCGCACACAAACCAAGCATTTTCGCACACTAAAAAAAAAGGCAACAACCCTAGTTGTTGTTGCAGCTCCTGTTTGCGTGCTGTGTGGAATCCATTGACCAAATGTCCAGTTTGGATGATTTTCTCCGACTGGAGTCTACAGGGAACTCCTTGGAAGGGAGCAGTCCCTTGTCGGATTCTGTCCGCCCAACAGCCTCAGGATTGCAATGGCTTGCCGCGTCGCAAGTAGCTGGGATGCTCTTTCGTTATTCCAACCAAGCTATTGAGCGATTGCAAGTAGGAGATGACGTCTCTGTTACTTGCTCTTATCCATTACCTGCGTCTGTGACAGTGGTTCAATTGGCTGCCTCTCCAGATGGAAGACTTGTTGCAGTGGCGTGCAACGATGGATCCCTTTTGTGTCTGGACTCCACGAGCTCTTCGCTATCGTTGCGCTGGAAAATGGACGGTGCGCATTCCCATGTATCTTCGGATGCATCTTCTTCTCCTTCTTCGGATAGATCGAATGCTGCTTCTGCCTCGGGTCCTGTCAGTTCGCTGGCCTTTTCTCCCACAGATTATATCCTCCTGCTGGTAGACAATACTTCGCTGTCCCTGTACGATGCAGCCACGGCAGGACCACCCGCACCACAGACTCAACTTGCCGATGTCACCAGTGCTACTTGGAGTAGATCATCTTCCACGCAAGAGCCTCTCCTTTCGTTGGGTCACACCGATGGAACTATCTCGATTGCCAAATGGACCTCGTCCCACCTCGAAACAAAGTTCACTTTGGGTTCACCTTCCGAAGAGGAGGGATTTTGCTGCACACACATGAATTGGCAAGAAGATACACTTATTGCTGGTCTTTGCCGTGTTACTCCTTCGGACGATGAACCGGATGAGGACGATCCAGATGATACGGCAGAGCATGAAGCCGCCCTGTTTGTTACTACGTTGAATCCAGCATCGTTGGACAAACCCCAAGAATGGTCCGAGCTAGGGGACGTGGTTCCATTCTTTGCTGTCCCAAAAAGTGGAAGACATGTATTTTTTACCTCATTGCTTCAGTCCTCCCAGAACCTCATCGTGGTTGCTACCAATGTAGGTTCCGACGTGGGCGCTGCCGCCCAAGAAGGAGGATCATGGTCCGTTGTCGAGTTTCAAGAAGGCGCTGCGGCGCTAACACCTACCAATGAAGATGATGAGTACACTTTTCCTGTTGGAATTCAAGTGGTTCAATTGGCTTCTTCAGAGTACCGCATGGTCCTTGCCTCGACGGATGGCTCTTTGACTACATTTTCCTTTCAGAACGAAGCCGATCCCAATTGCTTTGCGGCGCCTCTCACCAAGAGCACAAGTCCCTTGCCAGGCCAGCCCGTGGAGGCAAGCCAGTCTACGAGTCCACCAGAATTGGCAAATGAGCCAGAAATAGTTGCTGCTCCTGCCCCGACCAGTTCCCTTTTTGGTGGACAGGCATCCTTCAGCCTTGCGCCTGCACCCACAACGTCTGCATTTTCTGCCGGAGCTACCGAAACCAAAAAAGAGAGTGGGTTTTCTTTTGGTACTACTGCCACCCCTGCATTTGGTTCAGGGTCCACTTCCTTTGGAGCACCCGCACCGTCCTCCTTTACTTTTGGAGCAAGCTTTGGCGCTCCGTCCAAACTAGGTGCTACTGCACAACCTTCAGCATTCGGAGCTCCCACGGCTCCTCAGGCTACAACTCCCAAAGGACCAGTATTTGGCTCCGGTGTTACGTTTGGGCAGGCTAGCTCGTCCGTTTCGTCCACAGGCTTTGGAACTCTTGCGTCTTCCCCAGCTGGAACGGGTATTTTCACTTCTTTTGGACAAGCCAGTGCCGCTGCATCCTCAGGCTTTGGTGCTCTCGCATCTACTCCCAAGGAATCACAAACATCTACACCTAGTATGTTCGGTTCGTCGAAACCTTCGGCATTTGGATTTGGAGCAGCTCCTTCTCCTTCTCCTTTCTCACCTCAAGCTACTACCAGTGCTGCTCCAGCAAAACCAGTAGAGCCCAAACCTGAGCCTGAACCTGAACCGGTGCAGGAACCACCCAAGGCTGCGAAGGAGCCAACATCCGCGGTAGGAAAGAAGGCTGCTCTTGCTTTCGATCAAATTGATGAAGCCAAGAATGGCTCCATTCCAGCAGAATTGTTCGATCAACTACAAGAGGAGCTAGGCGAAGGATTCTTCGGCGAAGAACAGGAGGCCCAACTGGCATTGATTGATCCGACCAGGTCTGGTGTTCTCCTCCGAGCCAACGTCATTGACTGGTACGAGACTCTCGTGGAGTCTGGTAAGGGTGATGACGATGACTCGTTGGATTCTGAAGAGCGAGCTGAACGCGCCGAAGAAGAGTCAAAGGCACGCGAGTGTTTCGGAAAGTTGTGCACCACATCCGACAAGGGTGTGCGTACCATCAAGGTCGGTGACATGGAGGAGTTGATCACGAGCTTGGGCAGCACCTACGGAGAGGATGAATTCCGGAAGGTGTTGAAGAAGCTGAAACAACCTGACAACACGATCACGGAGGACTCATTTGTGACGTGGTACATTGAGTGGTTGTTTGGTGACAACGACTCTGACTTTGAGGACGATGAGGATGAAGATGAGGACGAGGATGAAGGTGATACCGGAGCCGGTGCACCCAAGGGCGGAGCATCTGACACGAAGGACTTGTCGAGTATTTTCAAGGTTGACAAGGACAGCTGGAAGTGTGAGGTGTGTTCCGTTCGCAACGGTGACGACTTGAAGAAGTGTGCTGCGTGCGAGACAGTCCGTCCAGGTTTTGAGAAGGAAGTTGAGTCGGCGAGTGGAAGCAAGTCGGCGGCCGCTTCTGGTTCCATTGGCAGTGGAGGATTTTCGTTTGGTACCACTGCGGGAGGCTCGATCGGAAGCGGGGGCTTTTCTTTCGGAGGAGCTGGCGGTGGCACGACAGGAACCTCGACTGGGGGCAGTGGTTTCTCTTTCGGAGGAGCCGCAGGTGGAAGTGGCAGTGGTTTTTCATTTGGCGGTGCCTCAACGAGTGCCTCGACGGACAAGCCAGCTACGTCTGGCTTCTCCTTTGGATCTTCCACGACGTTTGGTATTCCCGCTCCTGCTGCTGGCGCATCCAGCACCACGTCATCTTCAGATCAGTTCAATGCCTTTGCTCGGCCATCTTCAACACCAAAGGGGGGTTTGCAGGTGAAGCCTCTTTTTGGATCCTCTGGAACTCCAAGTGCCTCAACCACGCCGAAGACACCAGAAGCCGTAACGGAAAAGTCAACGCCAGCTCCCGCTCCCAGTGGTTTCTCATTTGGTGCTTCTGCTACGACTCCAACACCCTCTCTATTTTCTGCAAAGACCACGGGATCCTCGTCGGAACCAGTCCAAGAGTCATCGCCAACGAAGGTAACGAAGGAACCAACGTCTGGGGTAGGAAAGAAGGCTGCTCGTGCTTTCGATCAAATTGATGAAGCCAAGAATGGCTCCATTCCAGCAGAGATGTTTGATCAACTACAGGAGGAGCTAGGCGAAGGATTCTTCGGCGAAGAACAGGAGGCCCAACTGGCATTGATTGATCCGACCAGGTCTGGTGTTCTCCTCCGAGCCAACGTCATTGACTGGTACGAGACTCTCGTGGAGTCTGGTAAGGGTGATGACGATGACTCGTTGGATTCTGAAGAGCGTGCTGAACGTGCCGAAGAAGAGTCGAAGGCACGCGAGTGTTTCGGGAAGTTGTGTACCACGAGCGACAAGGGTGTGCGTACCATCATGGTCGGTGACATGGAGGAGTTGATCACGAGCTTGGGCAGCACCTACGGAGAGGATGAATTCCGAAAGGTGTTGAAGAAGCTGAAACAACCTGACAACACGATCACGGAGGACTCATTTGTGACGTGGTACATTGAGTGGTTGTTTGGCGACAACGACTCTGACTTTGAGGACGAGGACGGAGGTGACACCGGAGCCAGTGCACCCAAGGGTGGAGCATCTGACACGAAGGACTTGTCGAGTATTTTCAAGGTTGACAAGGACAGCTGGAAGTGTGAGGTGTGCTCCGTTCGCAACGGTGGCGACTTGAAGAAGTGTGCTGCGTGCGAGACAGTCCGTCCAGGTTTTGAGAAGGAGTTTGAGTCGGCGAGTGGAAGCAAGTCGACGGCCGCTTCTGGTTCAATAGGCAGTGGAGGATTTTCATTTGGTAACGCTGCGGGAGGCTCGATCGGAAGCGGGGGCTTTTCTTTCGGAGGAGCCGGTGGTGGTAGTGGGTTCTCCTTTGGAACTGCAACAACGAATACCAAAGATGCGACCGAGGACAAGCCAACAGGTGGTGGATTTTCGTTTGGTTCGTCAGCGTTTGGGACGGTGTCGTCAACTGGCGCCAGTGACCTGTCGTCGTCGGATAAGTTCAATGCCTTTGCTCGGCCGACCCCTACTACAGATTTGCCCGTTAAACCCCTCTTTGGATCTGCTACCCCAACTGATACCAAGAAGCCTGATGCTTCAACTGAAAACTCAACTTCGAGTGGATTCTCGTTTGGAACTAGCACGAAGACAGCCTCCTCTCCGTTCTCTTTCCCTGTTGCAAAACAATCGGACGGGAAAACAGAGGAGGAAACGAAACCAATCAAACAGCCCATATCAGACGCTGGCAAGAAGGCCGCTCGAGCTTTCGATCAAATTGATGAAGCCAAGAATGGCTCCATTCCAGCAGAGATGTTTGATCAACTACAGGAGGAGCTAGGCGAAGGATTCTTCGGCGAGGAACAAGAGGCCCAGCTGGCATTGATTGATCCGTCCAGGTCTGGTGTTCTCCTCCGAGCCAACTTCATTGACTGGTACGAGACTCTCGTGGAGTCTGGTATGGGTGATGATGATGACTCGTTGGATTCTGAAGAGCGTGCTGAACGTGCCGAAGAAGAGTCGAAGGCACGCGAGTGTTTCGGGAAGTTGTGCACCACGAGCGACAAGGGTGTGCGTACCATCATGGTCGGTGACATGGAGGAGTTGATCACGAGCTTGGGCAGCACCTACGGAGAGGATGAATTCCGGAAGGTGTTGAAGAAGCTGAAACAACCTGACAACACGATCACGGAGGACTCATTTGTGACGTGGTACATTGAGTGGTTGTTTGGCGACAACGACTCTGACTTTGAGGACGATGAGGACGAGGACGAGGACGAGGACGGAGGTGACACCGGAGCCGGTGCACCCAAGGGCGGAGCATCTGACACGAAGGACTTGTCGAGTATTTTCAAGGTTGACAAGGACAGCTGGAAGTGTGAGGTGTGTTCCGTTCGCAACGGTGGCGACTTGAAGAAGTGTGCTGCGTGCGAGACAGTCCGTCCAGGTTTTGAGAAGGAAGTTGAGTCGGCGAGTGGAAGCAAGTCGACGGCCGCTTCTGGTTCAATAGGCAGTGGAGGATTTTCGTTTGGTACCACCGCGGGAGGCTCGATCGGAAGTGGTGGCTTTTCTTTCGGAGGAGCTGGTGGTGGCACGACAGGAACCTCGACTGGGGGCAGTGGTTTCTCTTTCGGAGGAGCCGCAGGTGGAAGTGGCAGTGGTTTTTCATTTGGCGGTGCCTCTACGAGTGCCTCAAATGACAAACCGGCTACCTCTGGCTTCTCCTTTGGAGCGCCCAAGCCAGCCGAGGTTACAAAGGCAGCTGCTGCCAAGACTGCTACTCCGTCATCTACTACTGCAGCTGCTTCGTTCCCACCGATGTCCACAAAGGCTCCTACACCATTTTCTGCAACCAAAGCTTCCGTCTCAAGCAGTGCTTCATCTTCTGCGTTCCCTCCAATGTCAGCGAAGGCACCCACGCCATTTGGAGTATCCTCGTCAAGCAGTTCTGGGGTTACGGGTACACAGCCTTCAAAGGCCGCTTTTCCACCTATGTCTAGCAAAGCCCCGACCCCGCTCTCAGGAGCTGGAAAGCCAAGTTCGTCAGGCTCGTCTTCGGCTGCTTTCCCTCCAATGTCTTCAAAGGCTCCAACACCGTTTGGTGCGGCATCTTCAAGCACTGCGATTTCCGGTGCCTCCTCGTCAACTACGAAGTCATCTGCAGCATTCCCGCCCATGTCGAGCAAAGCCCCCACCCCGTTCTCAGGAGCAGGAAAGCCGAGTTCGTCTGGCTCTTCTGCTGCTGCGTTCCCTCCAATGTCTTCAAAGGCCCCGACGCCATTTGGATCCACTTCTTCAAGCACTGCAGACTCGGGTGCCTCCTCGTCAACCACGAAGTCATCATCAGCAGCATTCCCACCCATGTCATCCAAAGCCCCAACCCCTTTCTCAGGGGGTTCAAAGCCAAGTTCATCGAGTTCTTCTGCTGCTGCGTTCCCTCCAATGTCTTCAAAGGCCCCTACGCCATTTGGTGCGTCATCTTCAAACACTACGGCATCCGGTGTCTCCTCGTCAACCACAAAGCCATCATCTGCAGCATTCCCCCCCTTGTCGGCTAAAGCCCCGACTCCATTCACGGGGGAGAATAAAGCAACTTCTTCGGGTTCGACTTCAGCTTCCTTTCCTCCAATGTCGACCAAGGCACCCACGCCATTTGGTGCGTCTTCAGGAAGTGTAGGAAAGTCGCCATCGGCAGCGTTTCCACCCATGTCTACCAAAGCCCCTACCCCTTTCTCGGGAGCAACGAAGCCAAGTTCTTCTAGTGCATCTTCTGCCGCATTCCCGCCGATGTCGTCAAAGGCTCCGACGCCATTCGGTGTCTCATCTTCTGGTGGATCCACCAGTACTGCGAAATCCTCTTCGGCATCGTTCCCCCCCATGTCGACGAAGGCACCAACTCCTTTCTCGGGAGCAGGGTCCAGCACGTCAACTTCTTCCACTGCTGCGTTCCCACCGATGTCAAGCAAGGCTCCAACCCCGTTCGGTGGTTCTTCTTCCGGAAAACCATCCTCATCTGCTGCGTTTCCACCCATGTCTACAAAAGCCCCGACGCCGTTCTCTGGAGCCGCGAAGCCAACGTCTTCGAGTTCTTCTTCTGCCGCATTCCCGCCCATGTCTGCTAAAGCTCCAACCCCATTCGGTGCTTCTTCCTCAAACTCGGCAACGTCCGTTGCACCCACAAGTACATCGAATGCAGCAGCATTCCCACCAATGTCTACTAAGGCTCCAACGCCATTTGGTACCTCATCTTCCGCCACTACTACTATCGCACCAACTGCTGTGAAGTCATCTGATGCATCTTTCCAACCTCTGTCTACTAAAGCTCCGACACCGTTTTCTGCTTCGTCAGACAAGTCAACGGAGTCCTCCCTAGTAAAACCAGGCCCCACAGAGAAGAGCGGAAAGTCGGAAAAGTCTTTCTTCGGACTTCAACCGGGAAAAACAGTCTCACAGCCTTCTCGTGCATATTCTCAGTTTGAAAGTCTGGTCGGAAGGATGGAAGATGTATCGTCGCGGGTGTCAAGACTTCAAAAATCAGGCAAAAAGGATGAGCAAGTTGCAAAGAAACTGTCAGGGTTCGTCTCGAAAATGCAGCAGTGTCGAATTGATCTTGTAGGAATCGAGGCAACTCTGCTGAACCAAAAGGATAGGGCTGTCTTTCTTCTCAGCAGAAAGACAGACGCCTCTCGTCAGGTTTCTGGTGCAGCGAAGCTGGTAGAAACCAATTCTGTTGCTGCCAGAGATGCTGGGGAATTGGCCAAAGAACAACCCCTTGACTTGGAATCAGAATCAAATAGGCGTCGTTTCGCAACTGGAGCTCGTGTGGTTTTCGAACAAATGAAGACTTTGAGCTCCAGGATGAATCTTCTGGAGAGTGTAGCAAGTGGCGACGACACAAAGGGGACTGAGGTCCTTCGTGGTGTCATGTCCTTGTATGAGTGCACTAAACAACTCAACATTCCAATTAAGCGCATGGAGACCCGAGTCCAGGAGATTGAGAAGTTGACCCCGCGACAGCAAGATGCATGGAATCGAGGTCGCTCCACGTATTCTTTGACGCCTACAAAGTCAACTGGAAGACGAGAACAGATGCGACCTCTAGCGCTTCCAAGTGAGCGGCCTTCGTCAATGGCGCTCAAGAATAGAGCTACGGAAGACACAGTCTCAAAGTGGGAAAAGATGGAAACACTCCTGCAATCCCAAGGTAGTCAACCAACCAAAACGGTACATGTTGGGGGACTTCGACGGCGGGCTCTTCGAGCCAGTGAGCCTGAGCCAGCATCAGTGAGGAGAAAACCAACAGCTAGAAGTTTGCTGCTCAGTCCGGTCAAAGCAACATCGACAGAACGAGCACCTGATTCTACCCGTTTGGAAGTTTTTTCGCCTGCTTCTGCTTCGGTCCCACGCGATGCCTGGAATCGTGCCTCAAGCGTAGATCAATCCAAAGTTCAGAAACTTCCATTGGTATTTCCTCGAGATCTCGAAGAAGTATCGGTATCTTCGAAGGCTCGCCAAAAGTTGGCATCTGTGGGTACAACACCAGAGAAGCTGAAGTCTTCAATGGATGTGAAATCCTCCGAAGAATCACGGAAGTTGACAAGGGTCCAGAAGGGAACAGATATTGTCTCTTCTGCCGAAACCGCGAAGAAGGAAGTTGCAAAGAAAGCTACAACTGCTTTCCCCCCCATGTCAATCAAGGCCCCAACTCCTTTTTCATCGAAGAAGGAATCTTCAACATCAACAAAGAGCAGCAGTGCAGCTTCTTTCCCGCCACTTTCGTCCGAAGCGCCGAAGCCTGTCTCTCTTCTCACCAGCACCGGAAAAACGAACGAGAAGAAAAGTGAGTCTGTTTCACAGACCTCAGGTCAAGCAAACTCTCTTTTCTCAGGAACGCTGCTGGGTTCAGACCCAATGACCAAACTAGCACTCGACAACTCCAGCAAGGCAAAGGAAGACAAACTAGCCGATGCTGCTAAGGAAGTGTCGAAGCTTCGTCAAGATGGAAGCCCTGACTATCATCAGATTCTCAGGGACTTCTACAACAAGCACAACCCTGGCAAACTGGGTGAAGTTGATAAGACGTTGGAAAAGTACAAGGTATGCACCAACGCAGATACAAATGCATTTCACACAAACTTTCTCACTAGTTTTTTTGTTTTTGCAATGCTGTCTTTGCAGGGGCGCGAAGTGGAAATGTTTCGCAAGTTGGCAACGAAATACAAGGTCCCAAGCCCGTTGGATAGTTTGAATAGTACGTCGAAATCTGCTGGTTTTGGAGATTCAATGGCGTCTGCACCGACCCCATTTGGAAGTTCGAAACCTCCACCATCTCCGTTTTCTACACCAGCAGCTCCACCAGCCGCCGCTAGTTCGAATGCTCCACCTAGCTTTGGAAGTAGCTCAGCTTTTGGAGCACCTAACGCCCCAGCCCCTTCACCATTTGGGAAGCCGGCGACGTCCGGTGCCTCTCCGTTTGGAGGCCCAGCACCATCCACAAATGCTTCACCGTTCGGGTCATTCGGGTCGTCATCTACCACACCTTTCGGTGGTAGTTCATCAGCAGCACCAATACCCTTCGGAGCGACCCCTTCGGCACAACCACAAACCATGCAAACTGGAACTCAGGGGTCCTTCCAGGGCCGTAACCCTCGGGAAATGCTCCTTGCCTTTTATCAACAGAAGAATCCCCAGAAGATAGCTGAGGTAGACAAGGTACTCCAGAAGTACAGTGGAAACGAAGAAATGCTTTTCCGCAACCTTGCAAAGAAATACCAATTGGATCCATCCGTGTTTGGGCTTTCTGGAGCAGCTCCTGCTCCAAGTGGGACAGGAAGTGCATTTGGAAGTACGACTACAGCATTCGGTCAACAATCCTCCCTTTCCAGTGGAGCAAGTCCTTTTGGTGGGGGTAGTGCAGGAGGATTTGGACAACCCTCAACCATGGGTGGCATGGCAGCTCCCAGTCCAAGTGCTTCAACGTTTGGAGCGGCAGCAGGTTCAGCATTCGGTACCTCCAGCTTTGGAGCTCTCGCTTCTAGTCCATCTCCGTTCGGAGCCCCCTCTCCAGGTGGATTTGGTTCGCCAGCTCCAAGCTTCGGGGCTATGGGCGGCGGTGGAGCCTTTGGGGGTGCCACCCCTTTCGGAGCTGCCCGCCGCTGAGTCAGATGATTATTTACTAGTCGATAAAAATTTCCAAAGGGTAGGGGAATGTGCTCCTGTCCCTGGTATTTTTAATAGAAAAGTAACGCTCTTAATTCTGTACAATCTGTATATTAGATAACACCGCCGCTGCCTGTTAGGTAAACAAATAGAATCCATGAATGGGTTGAAGAACCAAAAACTTTTGCCACCGAACAGTTGCTCCCATGGTCTAGTTGGTTACGACGTCGCCTTCACAGCAGGCAAGATGAAATCGGCGAAGGTCCCGAGTTCGATTCTCGGTGGGTGCACTTTTTGCCAAATTTTTTTATATTTTCATCCCTTTCTGATTTTCCTTTTGGCTGCCCGTGTTTCCCCTTGTGTTATTTCATGGCCGAGCAGGGCATCGGCATTGTAACCGATACACCTGACCTTGTTGCAACGCACTGTATTAGAAACAATGAAGCAGATCGTCCGCCGTTATATTGGTAGGCAATTGGCTGAGTATTACCAACAACCGTCTCACAAAGTAGTTGGTAAATCAGCAGCCACTGAAACCACTAATTTGTCAATGTTACTAGGCGAATGGCACTGGAGACGAATGCTAAAAGGTTTTTACGAAGATCGTGAGGGACACTGGTTAACTCCAGTGGAGTTGTTCCAGCCTCACTTTTCCCGCGTCCTTGCCGATTTTTGCACAGAAGCTGTTTCACCAACCCCAGCGTTGCACATCGTCGAGGTGGGTGGGGGTCGGGGGACCAACGCCAGGCTGATATTAAACTATCTTGAGCAGCAAAAACCAGATGTCTACAAGGGATTGACTTATACATTGGTTGATTCGTCTCCTTCTCTGCTCGAGTATCAAAAGGCCGAGCTCTCGTCGACTCAACATGCCGACAGGGTTGAGTTCCAGCTGACCGATCTGACGGATGTGGCGGAGAAAAAGTAGGTACAGGTGTTGCATGTGTGTTACTTGTTGTGTATGAATTATTGTATTCCACTCACCAACATTCTTTTGTATAGAGCTACAATGTTGACACCATCTTCTACTCCAACTGTACTAATTGGTATGGAGGTTCTTGACAACCTTCCACATGACAAGGTTCAGGCCAAAACACGCAAACAGATGCAACAAGCTGAGATCCAAACGAATAGGGGTCAATCAGAAGAAGTGTTTGCACCCATGAAGGATCCCTTGATATTGAAAACTATTGAAGTCGTACCAACATATATCAAGCAAATCCCGAATTGGGTCCCAACTGTGGCATGCGGTGTTTTGGATCATGTCATTGAACAACGTCCAAACTTGGGCGTAGTGCTTGCAGATTTTGATTGGCTTCCAGCCCCAGACTTGTACGGAACAGAATCCGATAGAGTATCGCTCTGGGCAGATGGAGAGCCCATTGTCACCGACATGGACGGTAATGACCATGAATGTTACCTCAGGGCTCCTCCTCATTGCGATATTCTTTACCCCACGGACTTTGACAAGCTCGGATCCTATGTGAAGCGTCGTCTGGCTGCACGAAAACGCCAATCCACCGTAGAAGTTCAGAAGCAAGCTGATTTCCTAGCCAAACACGGTGACCAACACGTTCGGAAAACCAAGAGCTGGTTGACCGGCCACACACCTCTACTGCATGACTTCGTCAACTGTTCTGTGTTGACAGTTTCGAGCAAGCCAAGCCAGTAAAATAGCGTCGATCGAAGTTCAACCTTAGGACATTCGGGGTAGTTCAATATCACTCGAGCTTTCAAAGGCTTCTGCTTCGCCTTGTTGCAGTGGTGTGTCAAGAGAATGACGACGTCTGGGTTTGCACATTCGGCGGCATAACGTGACTACTACGGCCAGAAACACTGCCAAGGAAAGAATGGCAACGAGACTGGTCATAACCAACAATTTCTTCTCACCACGGTTGAGTTCGCCTGTAGGACATAGCCCATATGGATCATCTTCTGGGATCGTTGTAATGTTTCGACACCCACCATCAGTAGTCCCATCGTCCATCAAAATATCCAATTGCAAAAATGAGAGAAGCATGGTTTCAGCGAGATGAGTGAAATATCGGCATCTCTCGAAATTCCCTTCTAAGGCCATAGAAGTGTTTTGGTCTAGATTCAGTGCAAGGCCATTCTGATTTGCGATGATGGTCGGACCACTGAAACCATAGATTTGTGAACAGTAGTGAAATGCCCCATCCAAGTTTCCCGACTCCCGCTCAACAAGCCTCGAATTTCCCATGAAACAAACAGAACCTCCATTGTCAACGCCCAACATGGAATTACCCCAGGGATCCAAGGGATGACTATATTCAACGATATTCTCATGTTCAATGAAAGGATTCACTGCTTCTAGCAGGTCTGCATTCTTGTGAAACATCAAACGTGCCACACAAGCGGATCCTGTTGCGGCAAAGGTGACAGTTTCGGGCACAAAGTTATCCCCATACTTTTGTCTCAAATACATCGTAGCCAACTGGGCTCTAGTCCCTCCTTGAGAGTGACCCGTTAGAACCAGTGTATTCCCTGTATTGCGACAAGCTCGCGCCGCTTCATCAACAATATACTTCGTGATCTTCCAATAGCCTGTAGCTGCTACTTCTTCTTCCGAGAGGCCTCCCAGAGAACCACTCAGAGTTGCATTGCTTGACACCTCAGCAGAAAGAAGAGATGGAAGAGATTGCTGATAGAGTACATAGGATTCGCCCGCCCGAATGAACAAACGTTCCGTGGCATCGCTTCCAGTCTGATTGGCACGCTCCTGCATTTCCTCGGTCCATTCCAGACCTGCATCTTGTGTCCATGCATCTTTCATCCGTTGAGTCGACTTTTCTAACAAGTAGTTGGCAATCCAATTTTCAATGTTGGCGTAATCACCGTCGGTAAGTGTACCGCGAAATGCCAATATTGTTGTGCCTGTGTCCATATCGGTCCATTCTAAGGCATGAACTCCAAATTGGTACTCAGCTGTGTCACGAGGAATATCAATCACTTGATAAAAAGATGAATATCCCTCGTTGCTTCCCAGTAGTAGATTCCAGTTGTCAATGGCAAGGTTGTCCATGGCTAGTTCTTCTTGTTGTTGATTGGTGATATTGGGGCCAAAAATGGAGAGACCTTTTCCATATATGTCCTCCATAACGTCAGATGAGTAAGTACAAGTCTCCTCCCCTAGATACTCAATCTGCTCACTGCAAGTAGGATAGGAAGCAAGACAAAGCCTCATCAAAAGAAGCGTGCGATTGCGGGAAGCCTCTGTGAAATCTTCCACCTGTTCCAACTCATTTTCCGCTGCTTGGGAACTTCGCCGCGATGCAGGTACATTGAGCCTTCTTACCCAATGCGTTTCGCCCGAAGTTCTATGGCTTTTAGAAACGTGGGCAGCTTCCAAGCGCAACCTTCCCATGTTTTGATCTTCAATTTGTTTTTTACTTTTTTTGTCGGTTGTCCATGGTTGGAAGCTTGAGGAGGCTTGATTGTGGCTTGAATATGTCAAGCAAGCTCACACAATGCACTCACCTTTCCTGGCCTGCCCGGTTCACGTCTGAAATCATCAAACCCGTTCAACCTTTCGTTATAGTACCAAATATCTCAAACCTTCACCATCAGGAGGCTTGGCCTAAGGGGATAACACCCTCTAGGCAAAGGCAACGGATTGATGAGCCGCGAGTTGGATTCCCGGCAATGTCCGGACCCATAATAGGCAAGATTTCATGGGGCAGCACTCCAAAACTCAACCCGATACTCATCTTTTTGGCTCTTTCATGTACCTTGCGGCCAGTTAGGAACTTCTATTTTAAATAATTGCTAGTTGTTCAACACTTTTTGTGTAAACTGCAATCTAAAATCGGAAGACGTCGTCCTGCTCGACATCAAAGATTTTCTTCGCCACAGATTTTTTGGCGTTACTCGCTGGTGACTTTCTTCTAGAACGGAAGGGACTGTTGATACTTGTTGGAGTTCCCTTTCCTGGGGTAGCAAGTGCTGGAGATGTCGTTGTTCGTGCTGCTTTGGTAGGAGGATTCTCTTTGTTGTCCGTGGATGCTCTGGGACGTTTGACTGTTTTAGTTTCCTTTGCTTTAGAAGTGGCAGGGGAAGGCTTTTTCCTGGAAGCTGGTGTCGCCTTCTTGGGTGCTTGACGAGGTGTTTTTGCCTGGCCCTTGGGTGGAGTCTTGCGTGCTGGTTGCCGTCCCTTGGGCTTGGTAGTAGAAGCAGAACCGGTTGACTTGGTTTCTGAATCAGGTGTAGTTGCCTTGCCATTCTTGGTATTTTTGGTTCCGACCTTGGAGACTCTTTTCGTAGTCTTGGCACTTTTGTTGGTTTGGACAGGCGTCGTATCTACCTCATCTTCATCGACATCGGAATCATGTTCGTCTTCCTCGTCTTCCTCCTCTTCGTCCTTGTAGCTCGTCTTTGCGCGGGATGTTCTTCGTTGTCTTCGAATCGTCAGAGAATCCTTGTTGTCCACTACTTGCACTTCTTCATCGCTGTCATCACCCTTGTACTCGTCTTCAGATTCGATGATAATTTCTTCTTTTGGAGCCTTCTTCTGAGTGCTCTTGGCAGGTGTCTTTCTGGCAGCGGTCGGCTTCTTCGCCGGGGTTTTCTTTGGTGCCAGTCGACTCTTCTTGTTCTGTTCACCTTTTTCTGCCGTTTCCACTGTGTCATCTGCGTCGCTTCCCTCACCATCGTCGTCATTCTCTGATGTTTCACTCTCCAAGTCATATGTATATTTGGCCTTTTTGGCAGAACTTTGCCTCCTCGGGGCCGAGCGTTCCTTCCTGGTCGAAGTAACAACATCGGCAGATGTTGGTGTAAATTCCTCGTCACTGAGGATTTCAATTTCCTCGTCCTCCTCGTCATCATTTTGTTTCACCGCGCTACTAGTCTTGGTACTCGTACCAGTTGTTCCTGGGTTGCGATGTAGAAAAGACGAAGATGGAATCGACATGGACAGTGGACCCGACTTGGTCGGCGTCACCATTCGAGAGACAATAGGAATATGCTCCGTCTCTGTGGACACCTCTTGAGGACCTTTCTTTTTACGACCCTTACCAACGCCATCAATGGTCCGTTCCGACCCACCAAAATGCCGAAACTCCTTTGCCGTCGTTCCAGCGGTGACCTCGGACGCTTGTGTGAGACTGATTGCACCGTTTTCTTCATCGGCTCCATTCTCTTCCGTGCTACTCTCCATGGGTTCCCATTTGGGCATTCCAAATACAATCACAGAAGAAAAAATGCTCTGGAATTGGACCAAAAAGTTAAGTTTAGAAACAACAGTATTACACCAACGTTTGTCAGCCTCGGAAAAAGAGACGAAACGTACCTTGCAGGTGACAGATCCCTTGCGTCGGGTCGAACAAGCAAGCCACATGAATTTGGATGCTGTATCCATTTTGGTTCCCGGAAATACGAGTACTTGCTGTCGATCAGGAAAGGGAATTCGAAATTGTGGATGACGGGTTGCCAGGCCAACCACCTTTCCTAGGGTTGGGGTGACATTCGGTGATGTTTGGGTAGTGTTGGTGGTAGCAGCGTTGTTGTTGTTGTTTCCACCTGATTTGGATGTTTGGATACTAGGATCATCATTCTTCTCGGTCTCATCCATTGCATCATCATCAGCGTCGGCCTCCTCGTCAACGTCCTGGGTAGCGAGTGGTTCCGATTCCTGCGAGGATTTCTCGTTGTTGGCAATGAGATTTTGAAAGGAAAAACTCCCCGGAAAAGACAAAAGATATTTCCCCTTTTCTTTGACAATACTGGGTTCTGCCAAAGCCTGTTTGTTCAGCTGAATATCGGTTCCATGACATACTTCCCTCAAAAGAGTCCCTGGAGCAAGGGCTGAGGCATTGGCAGGAATTGTCGGTGGGTGAGACTGAACTGGCCAATCTTCTGGTAGCTTGGGAATTTCTACGGGTGCTTGTTTCTTTTTGATGTTGGACTTCACTTTAACAGGTCCACCTGCCTTCTTGACAGTAGAGGAGGATTTGGCCATGGTGGTTTCGAGTTGCTGAAGTGCAACGCCGGTCAAGGTTTCGGTGATCCGTGATCCATGATCCGAGTTCGCGCCAAATTTCAACATTCGACTACTTCGAATCCATCAACAACCACCACCAACCTTGGCCACATTTTCCCATGCGCCTGGTCTTGCTGGCACTGTTTGTCTTTTACTCGAGACACTTTGTCATGCCTCGAAGGTCGTCTCGTCTTTCCAAGAGTCTTGCCACACTGAGTACGGACAAATGCCCAAATCCCCGTCCATCAGTATCAGAAAAGTTGGGCAAAGCACCATCGGTAGCTTCCTTGGAAAATGGTGAGAGTCCAGCTTCGACAGTCAGTTCTACCAAGGTCCTTCAAGATTGGATAGACCACTCGGATGCCAAATTCCATCACCTTGACAAATCTACGGCTTCTCAAATCAGAGTTTCTCTCCTATCGTGGTACCGTGCAAATAGACGGAAACTCCCTTGGCGAGGAGATCCGCCTCCCTACAGTGGTGGAGCTAGCACCAGCAAAGCCATGACCGACGCCCACATTATTTCCAGTTTTGACCCACTTCCCGTGTCTCCTTATGGAGTTTGGGTCAGCGAAATCATGTTGCAACAAACCCGTGTAGAAGCCGTGATTCCATATTGGTGTCGATGGATGTCTCATTTTCCGACCATTCAGCACTTGGCGGACGCCACTCCTGAGCAAGTGAATGCCCAATGGGCTGGTTTGGGATTTTATCGCAGAGCAAGACTCTTACATAAGGGAGCACAATACATTGTAGAGGAACGACAAGGGAATTTTCCAACTACTCGGGATGATTGGGTTCGTTCTGTTCCTGGGGTTGGTCCTTACACAGCAGGTGCAATTGCGTCGATTGCCTTTGGGGAATGTGTTCCTGTCGTCGATGGCAATGTTTGCCGTGTTTTATCACGCCTGACTGGCATTGCCAATCATATTAAAGCTCCGATTCTCAAGGACAAAATGGCATGGGATTTGGCGGCTCAGATTGTTCAAGCTCCACTACCCGAGGGCGAGACGTCACACGATGCAGGGGAGGTCAACCAGGCCCTCATGGAACTAGGGGCTACCTATTGTGCTCCATCTGGAACAGGTGTTCATCCAGAAGATCCACTCCGTTCCTTTTACCTTTCGACCAGACTCGGACATGCCTATTGGAAGGGTGCATCCCAGCTCTCCAAGGAACAGATGGTGGCCAAGGCTGGGTGTGCATTGTGTGCCGAGAATGGAGCTAACAACATTTTGGAACAGTGGCAAGATCAGATTAAGAACAATACAATAGACGATCCAGTCGCAGCCAGGACCATGGGTCATCGAGCGTTTCCATTAGATCCACCGAAACTAAAGAAACGAGAGGAACAGTTATTGGTACTTGCCCTTGCCCAGCCAACTGGACACAATGCACCAGACACCATTGTCAGTTCCACTGGTACTTCCAAAAAGCGGCGTCGCGATGAGAACAATGATACCCGTTGGCTCTTGGTGAAACGACCATCCAAGGGTTTGTTGGCAGGACAATGGGAGTTTCCCAATATCTGTCTCGAATCCAAAATGGAATCCACCCCAGGATCCTCCAAAAAGACACAATGTCCACCACCGAGCCTACAGCAACGCAAGGAGCAAGCCAAACGTCTTCTTGAGAATATCTTGGATTCATCTCCCTACGATGCCGACAAGCTTTGGAAGGAAGAACTTCATTCCAATTTCCAATCACATCGCAACCAATCCTCTGACAGCAGCCCAACGCCCTTGGAACATATCTTTAGTCATGTCAAACATATCATGTGGGTGGAAACTCATACCCTAACCAACTACTCCACCCCACCGCCACCACCACCCTTGGATGTGTTGGAATGGACCACGACACAAGGACAAGAAGTTCGTTGGATGAACCGTTCTGACATGGATCAAGTGGGAATTACTTCCGGTGTCCACAAAGTCCTGGGGACATTTGAAGCGTCCCAAACAAAGGCCAAGTCCTCCAAATCCAAATCCAAATCCAAATCCTCCTCTTCTGCAACTGCTGTACAGCCAGAGCCTGTTTTGTCCCAACCAAATACTACTCAAAAAAAGGAGAAGGCCCCAAAAGGCAAAGTAGAGCCGCTAGTGTAGCCATGTAGAAAGTTAACAACCTAATCTGGCCTATACTACTTTCCATGCTGTACTGTACTCCTACTGCTCTGTACTAGCATTCTTTAATCTTGATCGACTGGCTTGACTCCGAGTTGTTTTCGAATTTCTTCCACCAATTGCAAGCTCAACAATGTCTCCTTCCATGTATATTGAGGAACCTCTGTCTTTCCAGCCGCAATGCATCGAGCCACCGCAGCTGCCTCATACATGAACCCCGTCGAGTTGGGATAAAAGTATCCTCCCGCCTTTTTGATTTCTTCGGTATCTTCGGGAAGAGGATATTCGAACTGTTCATCCGATTCGGCTTGTCCTCGTCCATGAGATTTCAAATGAACATTCAATTTGGTGGGGCAATGAGAAGGTGTTTCAATAGTCAGACGACCCTTGGTTCCAATGACACTGGTCTCCTCTTTGGTTTCACACATCATGCCAAAACTCAAGGTGGCCAAACCCGCACTGAAGTAGCGCATGGACAAACCGTAAATTATGTGAGTCCACTTGGAAACGACAGACATTGCCAAATAACCAAACCAAACCAGTCAACCAACAATAGCCATCCTCACGTAGTACGTACCCAGGCAACTTGGGCGAAACGCCATCATGTTCTGTTCCAGTCGGAGGAAACTCCAACACCATGACACCTTGAATATCCACACCGGTTCCAGGATCCACTTGTCCTACGACCTTGACCGACGTAGGAGCCTCGGGAAAACACAAGGTCGCAGCTGCAATCGGATAGGGTGCCACCAACAAGGATGCTCCTCCTCCCAACTTGCGATTGTAAACAAAAGAGGAAGGATATTCTTCATGATCGGGTGCATAAAAGTTGAAATCAGTATACACTTTGGAAATTTCTCCCAACAAGGCATCATTGCCTCCCGACATGAGATTACGGGCATGTTGAACAGCAGGAAAGAATCGGGTCCACATGCCTTCCATCAAGAACAAATTTCGTTCCTTGGCCAATCCCATGAGATATTCTCCATCGGCGACGGAACAAGCAAAGGGTTTTTCCAAAAGACAATGTTTGTTGGCCAACAAGACTTTCTCTCCCGTTTGACGACGAAAAGAGTGGACATTTCCGACGTAGACAATATCAATGTCTGGGTTGGTCAACATTTCGTCGTAGCTTCCGTCTGCAAAAACAGTATTGGAAGGGGAACATGATAATGTTGACGGATTGATGGACAAGAAGGTTGGATGGATGGAAAACGACACAAAAGAAATGAGACATATATATCCAACAAACAAACAACATCAACATGATACAATACAAATAACAACAAACAAAAAACAATATTCAGTACGCACAATAACTTGGAATTCCATGCTTCTCGGCAAAGACCTTGGCGCTCTCCTCACTTCTAGCCGAACACGCCACGACGGATTGCGTAGGCAAATGCTTCAAGGCTTGTGTGAAATCATGCGAGACTCGACCACATCCAATCATTCCCCAACGAAGAGGAGGACATTCGGTAGGATCCTTGACAGAGGGATCATCCATGGGAGGGGGTGGAGTAGCAATGGTCATGGTGGGATTTGGTGGTTTGGTGGTGGGTCGCGTTGATAGCGTAACTGCTGGTCGTTGGAATGAGAAAGAATGTGCAAGTGCCGATCTTCGACCAAAGTCGAAGTTTGGATTTCCAGGTGGAAGTTTGAATATTATTCGCCTGTCCATACACCGCTGCTTTCATCATGAATGCCGCCGGAACCACCGGGTGCTGACCGCGCCAGGGGCAACGATGACGTCGAATCCTGGCGTCATCGTAGAATGTAGTACAAATTCTACAGGATCCGTCCAAAGCAAAAGACAACCCAACGCAAGCAGGCTTGACGACGACGACATGACGCTGTTGCTGATGCAAACATTACGTCGATCGAGGTATGTCGAGAGGTTCAGGGAAGACGACCATCACAAAATAATAACAATAATCCAAATAATATAGTCGAACATGGAGCCAACAACCTCCAACGACAATAGTACAGCTGTGGATGCTGTTCAACAAGCAGGACAACTTCCACTGCGTAAACGCAAACAAGAAGAGTCTTCTTCGTCTCGGGAAGAAGGAGGAGACGAGGCCTCGGCATCGTTCAAGACGCCTCGGACGTCCACCACCACGGCATTGCCCGCTTCTGCATCATCCGTCAACAGCAGTACCAACAACAACAACAATAACAATAGTGACGAGTTGAAACCTCTCGATCGAGGTCCCATTCCTATTGCTCGTGAGATTCGGTTGGAACAGAATCGCAAGGCTGCCAGAGAGTCCAGGAGAAGAAAGAAAGTTATGATCGAAGAACTCCAAAGGAGTATCATTTTCTTTTCCAGAGCCAATGGAACACTCAAGCAACAGAACGAAGAACTCGCTAGAGCCTTGATTCAGGCACAAGCACAAGTGGCTGCCATTGAAGGTCAACAACAACAGGCCCAACAAGCTCAACAACCACCGTCTGCGACCACACCGGTGGCACCTCCTGCCACAGCGGTTGCTGCTGCAGCACCCATGACTACCACGGTTGACGCCTCCACCGATGCTGGCAGCTTCCAACAAGCTCAAGCGGATGCAGTTGCTGCACAAGCGGTCTATGAGAGTCAAGGATTCCCTTCGGCAGCAGCTCGTGCTGCAGCCCAAACCATGAATGGTGGTGCAGGTGCTGCCGGTGGAGATGTCACTGCCTCGACCACCGTTCCTGTCGCTGCCCGCCCTCCCGTGGCAGGACAAGCCTTGCCTCCCATGTTGCCAGGTGCTACCATGCAAGCCATGGCCAACTTTCAACAAGCTGCAGCGGCGGCCATGCAAGCGGCCGTTCAAGGCATGCAAAGTATTCCTGGTGTCAGTGTCCAGGCATTGACTGCCACCGTCCCAGCCGGATCCAATCCCCAACAAACCTTTAATGATACCATGACAGCCATGGCCATGCAACAAGCTGCCTCGGCGGCGGCAGCGGGACAACCCTATTATCCACAACCTCCCTACATGGCAGCGGCAGCTACGACTGCAGTTCCAGTGCCACCACCGCCAACTACTACTACAACGACAACAACCACCGAGCCATCCCCAGCCGTGGCGGCTCCACCCAACAATGCCGAGGTCTAAGACCCCGAGTTCACCAACCATGTGCCATCTCAGGGGAGAGAATGGGCATTTGGGAGTAAGTTAAGTTGTTGTTGTTTTGCCAATTCTTATTTGGCAGTTAAAGAGTTAAAAGTTACGTGTGTTTTGGAGTTTGTTCCCACGTACGAAGTACTCGTAGACCTCCTCTAGAACGCTACTGTAGTAAAGCAATTGACCCCCTCGACTTGGATGTCGCATGCGACATCTATCGACCACTGCCATCCATCCATCAAGAAATCACACAAAATCAACCCAACAAGAAAGAAATCCACCACACAACAACTGCCAACCACATCAGAACAACATTTCACACAACATTCTCCTTTAGTGTTGTCGTTGTTGACATACAGTACAAAAAGTAGTATTCAATTGTATTGCATTGTATTGCAATAACCAACATGAAGTCTAGCTTGACACAATGGTTGGTTCGCACTACCGGTAGATACTCTTGGAACAAGCCGTTTCTGGTGACGAAGACGACGACGACGACGACGCCCTCTGCCCCCGCCATTCATGCCTCCATGGACCACCACCTTCGAACCTTTTCTACTCGGTCGACGCGGCGGCAACGAGGTGCTAGTCGTGCTGGCAGTGCTGGTAGTGGTGGTGCCTCTATTCCTGTCGTACATTCCGATGACAGTGAAGATAATGATAATGACGACGATGACGTTGAGGAAGATACGAATGATGAGGACGTTCTAGTGTCCGATCAACCCTGGAAGGGACTTTTGGAAATGCCCGCCCGTGCTGCTTGGAGAGTCAGTCATGTGCATCCTCCCGAAGGTTTGGTTTCGGCTGTCAAGACTATTTTGGAAGATGGTGATCGGACACCCAAACAACTCAAACGGGCGCATCGACAAGTGTTGGAACGCCATACGATTCTCGCTGAATATAGGGAACGGGAACGTCGGCGGTTGGTAAATGGAAAGTACTATCGAGGAAAGGATCGGGCGGAAGAAAGTGTCTTGAATCCTGTTACCTATGGATACGATCAAACGTTGGCTACCTTGAAACATCGGTTGCCCGCCAACTATGCTGTGACGCGTCGTGTCTTGGAAGAATGTAAGAGTTTGTTGGGACCTGAAGAGTTTGCACCCGAACGTATTGTGGATTTTGGGATTGGTTGTGGAAGTGCGTCGGCCGCGGCCTTGGATTTGTTTCCCGACAGTGTCCAATGGATCCATGGTATTGATCCATCCCAGCCTATGCGGGATTGTTCGCAAAAACTCTTGGAAACCATGGTCGTGGATGAATCTTCGATTCCGCCTCGTGTCACATTCAGTACTGCCTTGTCGAATGATCAGAATGAGTCGTCGTCGGGAAGTTTTGATCTCGCGTTGTGTGCGTATTCGGCAACCGACCTTCCCGATGTGGGGTCGACACTCGCAGCCGCTGCCATGCTCTTTCAAAAACTCAAACCCAATGGTGTTTTGGTCGTCATTGAACCTGGAACTCCCGATGGTTTCAACTCGATTCGTTCTATTCGAAATATGTTATTGGATTGTTGTCCTCCCTATGACGATGAATTTGAATGGGAGGAGCGCTGCCACATTGTAGCTCCCTGCACACACAATGGTCCTTGTCCCATGGTACGGCACAAGAAGGATTTTATCAAAAAAGGAAAGTTGGGTGTGGATGTGCCACAAGAATGGGCCGAGGAGGAAGAGGAGGAACCAGCCAAAACATCAAGAAGCAAGCGTTTCAGGCAAGAAGAGGAAGATGATGAGGATGATTTCCTAGAGTTGGAAGACTTTATGGAAGAAGCTGGCGGTCCCATGTCCGAAACGGAAGCCTTCAACTCGTCCTTTTGTAGTTTTGTTCAAGCCATGCCTGGATCAGACTCGAGAAAGGGAGAAAAGTTTTCATACTTGGTGGCACAAAAGCGAGTGTTTGGACGTGAGGATGAAGGTATTGTGGATCCATTCCCTACGGACAACGTTACAGAATTGCTGGCCAGTGCGCACAATGCTGCCGCGGATAGAGACGGAGCCACGGCACAAAAGGTGTTTGCTAATGCACAAGACCTACAGGTACGATATTTCGATTCTGACGAAGATGATCTAGGTCTGGAACTGCTCAGAGGCGAAGAGAAAAGAACAGGAATGGGCCGCATTGTTCGGGCACCAATCAAGAAGAAAGGTCACGTTTATATTGATTACTGTGCGGCACCAGGACGGATAATCCGAAGCCGTGTGGCCAAATCGTCGTCACAGGTAGCTCCGGGAATGTGGACGGCTGCAAGAAAGAGCCGTTGGGGCGGACTTTGGCCAGATTACATGGACAAGACATCAACTAATACATAAATCACCCTCATTGGAAGTTGTCGGCCTCAGTCTTTAGCTGCTCTGGCCATTGCTGGAAGCCTCTGCCTCAGCCAACATAATTTGCCATGCAGTCGGGTAATGTCGAACGATGCTGTAGATGGGTCGTTCATTTGCTGCATTCTCGTTGACGGTGTATCCCCTTCCTGAATTCAGCAACTCCAGTTGGCTAGCAATCGTCGTTGTTCCCCTCGTGTTCTCATCGAGGGTCACAGTCCGACGAAGACTCTTGTGGGGAATTTCATAAATCAAATTGTGGTAGTCATAGGAATGGGCAGGATTGTTCCATCCGATCAAACCCTGATCAATATCGTCAATGTCACACACAAGAAAAGGGAATGGGTGACCAATCATTTTAATTTGTGGAACATAGCAGAAAATCTCGGGGTTGGAACTGAAGTCAATGTGCTGCACAGCTCCTTCCGGCTGCAAGAACGGAGGAGAAAGATTAGGCTAGACAAGGGGAAAGCAGAACTCACGGGCCAATGACGACGTACCTTGTACGTTCCCATAAAAATGGAAACAACTGCAGTGTAGACAGTATTTCCAAACACCACAACAATAAAAATGATGGCAAGGACAAAGGCGAACCAGCCATAAATGGTGGTGATGTTCTCCTGTCGTGACAATGGGCGATGTTTGTTGAGATCAGGCACGAGGCAAACACACTACAAGGAACAAATTCATCACATACCTGGGCATCTGTCATCCATCTCAAATCGTTGTCGTCGGGTTTGGCAATCAGAGAAGGATCATTTGTCTGAATCCGGGGCGTTGGTGGGAAGGAGAAACCGTCGTAGTCACTGTGATGTTTCAAGGCAAATTAGACGTGTCGCAAAAGTCGCTTTCAACAACAAGGAGATAGACTTACCTGAAAGCTTGACTACAAAACACGACGTTGTTGTCGTAACTCACAAACAGACTGTCCACTGCCGTCTCTCCATCCCATCCAAGAATGGGATCGTCGTTGGCATCTGTCAAATTTGTGTACACACCGCTGAAACCAGATTGAGGTTCAAGTGGATTGCAGACATTGTCATATGGGAACTGTGCATATGCATAGGCGGATACGATACAAAGCGCAATCGCGGCACCAGTGAAAAAGAAACGACGACTGAACACAGCCAATTCGCTTCCGATACCTGGTGTCCATCCCCAAATTCTCACCAAAGAGAATTTATCCGTAAAGTATTGGAAGGTGAGAATGACGAAGCCAAAGAAAAATCCAACAGGGAACAGAGCTGAGTAGAAGAATACAACGAACAAGACTTTGGTAAAGTCAGTGTATCTTTCTCCCAAATTGTAGAAGGTTCCCTGAAAACTGCGGTTCATTTGTTCTTGGGTCGTAGCTCTCGGTGCCAAGATATGCTTCTTCAAGTTTGTCATCCAATCAGACAATCGAAGGAGGGGGGACAACCAAACATCAGAGAGTAGAATGGCAAATGTGGTAGGGAGCAAATCCGTATCTCCATATCCAAGAGTTGCAGTCACGGGGGTGATAATCTTTAGACGAAGGAGAACCAGTCAGAAAAGAATAGCACATCGGCGTCCACAATGATATGTGGTCGAATCATACATACCTGTGCCAAAATAGCAGACAACGTCCAACGGAAAAGTGTGATTTTCAAGTACAGTGAAGCCTGGAAGGCACCCTCGGAAGCGTGGGGCTCAATAACCATCAGCCACTTGATGACTTGGGGGATGGTACTATTAAATGAAGTTGTCAAAAGACCGGAGAAGAGAACACCCAGACTGTTACGAGCCGCGTTGATCGCAATTCCTGCAATTGCAATCATACCTAGTGTAACTCCCAGGGCAATGGATCGACGGATAACCTTGGAGATGAAACTGTACGAAAGATCCAACCAGCGAACAGCATCCGGCTCTGGTGGTTCCTGAACCCAAAGCACTCTGTCTCGGAATACGCATTCAGGGGTTACGGCACCGTTGCGGTTCATCGTCAAATCAATGAGACCGACATTCATAGCTTCAAGAGCGGTACGCTGGCCCTCTTCCGTCTCAAATGTCACATAAACACGAGTTGCATGGTATTCTTTGTCTTGCAATTGTTTGATCTCCTCAGTCAAAGTGTCGATCTTCTTTACCAAATCCTCAGGAGACAATAGCATGTTCAAAATGTTACATATAGGGACAACGATGTTATCCAAAACAAAATCAACACACCCTCCATCTTGCATGGCTTTGTCTTCATTGAACTTGATAATGGCGGCAACAACTGCATTTCGGTTGTCAAGGTCAACACCTGGAAGTTTGTCTTTCAACTGGTCACGAAAGATTCGACGAGATAGAAGCTTCCTCACAAGAACATCATTGTCGAGTGCAATAGTTACTGCCGTAACTTGATCACCATTTGTAGCAAATTGAGAGAAGAAGTTCTTCCATTCGTCGGGATCCAATGCTTCGGGAGGGGGATTGGTAACTTCCACAGAGTAGTCGGTGGTTGTAACTTTATCTTCGTCAAACCGAACCTCTCGGGCTCTCAGGTAATAGGAAAAGACCGCAATTGCAACCAAAACAAAAATCAAGGTCGCAAAGTTGGAAAAACCGGTTTCTGCCGTTGCTCCTTCACAAAGATTTCTCAACACCAAAACCGTTTCAGTACCCGCGTCGGAAAGGCCAGTGGCAAACCGGGTCGGATCACGATCCCAGTCTGAGGCATTACAATCGGTACACACGACCCAGTCAGTGTAGTTGCAAACGGCAGAACCTTGAAGGACACTGCTGTATTTGTATTCCTGAGGGTTGAAGCCGTTGTAATCTCCACTTGCGTAATGCCTGATTCCAGGAAGATTAATGAGACCACAAATCAGCATAAGAACAGCAAAGAATTTGAGCGAAATAAAGTACAAATCAATTCCTGTTCCCCACTCGATCAGAACGCTTTGCTTCATGGATAGCCATTCATACAATTCCGTTTCGGTTTCGTGCTCTCCGGGTTCAGCTCTCCTCATGACGGTGTCAGTGGCTCCATCACCAACATGATGACGAGGCAAGGTGACATGTTCATAGTAAGCCCAGGCCTTGGACAAGGAAGGCCCACCGGGAACGTCCTTTCCAGGGAAATACCAGGAATACTACGAGAGAAAGACGATAACAAGAACGAGCCGTGAGACGACAATCACACCAAAACAAAACAAAAAGTCAACATTGCAACCAAGCGGCATACCTTGGATAGATAGTTTTCAACAATCAATCGGGACCAAGTCTTTCTAGCATCGTCATCCGAATTGGCCAATTGTTGCAAAATAGCATCGGTCTCTTCCTCGGTAATGGTGACACCAGCTAGATTTCGATCCATAGGGGCGATTCCACTTTCGGAATCAAATCTCCGTTGAGACAAACGGCCACCTCCCAAAATTTGAGAAGGTGCCTTGGCCGACGGCATGCGACGACGTAGCGTGGAATGAGAGCGCTCCGACATGACGTTGTTGCACTACCTGGTAGTTGTTTCTTTTCTTGACGAACGAAGATGTGTGCGTTCTCGCAATGTTGAGACCCAACTGTGTTTGAGGAGCTTTCCAACTCGAAGATAGTACCAAGTGATGAAGCAGACCTAATAGAGTCAATCCAGTGTTGTAATGCTTCTCTATCGATTGCTGCTGCTGCTGTTGCCTGCACAACGACAACACAAGACAAGAGAAATTTGAGTGAGGAGGAGGAGGCATGACCAAGATTCACTTGCGCGTCCTCACGTGCTTTCGTGCTTGTCGTAGACTTCCGAATAATTCGAAAAATTCGAGGCATGCGCGCCGGACAAGACATTTATGCTGGAACTCCAGTTGACAACTTGGACTACAAGATAGAAGATCTTTGTGCGATCAACGATCAATGCGACAGACAGACCACGACTCCAAGAACACAACATTCATCTTTTTCCGCTTTTCGAAGATGTTACTTTTATTACAAGTTACTACAAGTGGAAACACCTTACTGCACCTACATCACAGTTGGATCCATCCGATGGTTCATCTCTCTGAATTGAAACCGTGACAGTGGTCGTTTCCGGAGTCCATCCACCAGACCTGGAAAAGGTTACTTCGTACGTCACTTGCGATCCTTCTCGGCGATTCAAATAGGTGGGGAAACACACGTTGGTCCCCCCTGCCATGGTGCAACCGACATTTCTGCAATCTTCTGTATAAAATGAATTCAAACTTTCATCGTTGCTTTGATCGGAGGGTACGATGACATGGGAGAATGAATCCCATGCTCCATCGTTGGACCGAGGCGTGTCGGATGCAAGTTGGCAGGAATCCAGTCTCCAGTGGAATGTCTCGGTTGGTACAGAGCAATTGTTGTGTTGAAGAAGTTCTTCGAATTCATAACACGCAAACAAGCTCCAATCTCGAGAGCCAAGGATGCAAATTGGTTCTTCATTCAAAGCAAGGCAATCCTCGTCCATCATGTCTGGAGGTGGTGTGGGCGCGAGTGATGGCATCCAGGAGGGTGACCGACTAGGAATGTCGCTTGGAGGAAGAGAGTTCGTCTGAGTTGGTAGAATAGATGGAAAGAAGGAGGGCTCCACAAACTCCAAATCCTCACATGTCACCTTGGGAGAGTTCAACCAACCCAATATGCTGGCAATGCTAGTATCGCTGAACCCTTGGTTTGGATTCTGTATGGTTGATTCCATAATGTACGACGACCTAGCAGCATCCACCAAAGACAAATGTCTGGCATTCAAGTTGTGTCCTAGCTCATGGGCAAAAATGATACTCTGGGTCGAGAGAAGGTTGGAGTTCATGTAATCAACGCCATAAGAAAACTTGGGCTGGGTGCACACGGTTCCAATGTATGCGCAACCAAGTGTTCCAGAGGGTGGATAGCCAGTGAACGCATGGAATGTAGCATCGGGATCTAATCCAACAGTGTGTCGGTTCTCATTCATCCAGAAACGAAAATCCCGAACAAAGGTGGCTCCACTTCCGCATGCTCTATTCCGAGCCATACCGACGAATGAACTCGTGCCATTACAATCCTCGTCAGGTGTGTAAATGTCGACGAGTTGGAGCTTTACGCACATGTCTCGTTCGTAGAGAAGAGAAGCAGAAGCCACAATCATCATTATCCTGTTCCTGGCAGCCACCTTATTTCCGTATATCTGACAAAACTCTGCATCATACACTACTCCCACTTGAACCACTTGAAAATAGGGACAAGGAGTGGATGTGTTTCTGGGAGATACGAATGAACTGGAAGTTTCCGAGGAAACGCCGTCTACTTCATCAAATTCTTCATCCGTTTCCAATGCTCCAACGACAACGACATCCATTTGGTCGTCCGTAAAGGCGACCAACTCATTCACATTGCACTCCTCAGTCTTCACGAAATGAACAGTACGGCCAGAATCACCTTCATATAACTCCGCTGATAGAATAGTCCCACCTTCACCCTTTTCAACTTGATACCTAGTTCCGTCATTGTAGGAAGCCCGATAGATTGGCATTTCGAAAACCTCGAGTGTGGTGGGATCCAAATTTGTGGCATTGTCTCTGTCGCCTTCCACAGGGATATATCGACGGGACAACAAATCGTCTATTGGCTTTAGTTCGGAGAGACCATAGGGACACCCTGTAGAATCCAGAATGTATCCGTCGGATATGTCTTGCACCTCCACCGATCCATGCAGACCCAATGAATTCAGAGTGGGTAGTGACAATGCATAGGGGATCAGGCCAAAGAGAAATCCAGCCACAAACATGTAGATAGATACCATAGTCGAAGAAAAGGGCTTCAAAACTCTTCAGAATATGGACAAATGAGAGGGACGCAAATTCAGTTAGCAGCAAAGTTTGAGATGACATACAATATATCGCTCAATTCCAAAACATGTGCGTCGTCTCTCTGTGCTTCAGCGGACTTTCTTCATCTCCAAAATACGGTACATCAACATACAAAACACTGCTATATCCGTTTCACCGCAAAATCTATCTACAAAACTACCTTTTGCGGCGGAAGTTGGCGATCAACGACATGAGGCACCATTCATCGTCTAGTCTTGCTTGGCCCCATACAGTTGGGAAACCAGATCGGCAACTTCTGCAGGGACAAGCTCTGCCAACGCTTCTTGATTGGAAGAGTCCTTCCCACAAAGGGAACGGATTAATGTAGATGACACATGATTGTATTTGGGGTTGCCTTCCAGGTATTGTGTTGGAATTGGCCAAAACAGTGGTCCCAAAAGGATAGGTCCCCATGTGTTGAGAATCTGCAAAGCCCGTTCATCTTCGCCATCCGCCTCCCAACTGCGGATACCCCGGAAAAACAAAGAAGCACCATGGCGTTTGCCATATCTCCAAATATATCCTTCCACAACTGTTCATGCAAATACAAGAAACCTTAGACAACAATGGATCTTTGCGAGCTACCTCCACACTCGTTCCTTGTATTCCGTACCTTCTACTTGAATATTGGCGGCTTCTGTCGTTGCAATCATTTTCTGCAAAAGATCCTTTCTCTGTTCTGGCGTCACGGCATATTTTTTGTTGGGATTGAATCCAACCACTGCAATCACACGTTTGTATCTTGGATCCAGTAAGCAACAAAACTAGCATGAGAAAATCCTATCATTCACAAAGTCTTGATCAATCCAACCAACCATATGTCAATCAGAATACACATACCGTCGTGCGAGATATTCCAACATGGCCAAGTGTCCCAAATGCGGAGGATTGTAAGATCCAGCCAAAATCACCGTTTGATCTTGATCGTCTCCGCTGTTTTCTGTCCAAGGAAAAGTTTCAATTCGCGGCCAAAGGATAGGAGTCAAGAGAACTTTGGAAGCCATAGCGGCAGAGCCGCCTAGAATACAGAGAGCCAAGGTAGAAATACTGGGAGATTCCATTTTGCTGGTACTCGTACTGATGCTGTACCGTACAGTACAGGTAGTGTAGAGTGTAGAGGACATCGTGTGCATGAAGCAATTTCAGGTTGCCCCACCGTTAGACTCGTGATTCACATTTCGTGACTTGAGAGTTACTAGGTACTAGTAGTGTACTGCCCAAACCGCGTCTGTCTGTCACGGTTTAATGCTACTTAGTACAAAAATCTACGGCAGAGCCTACACATTTCGTACGTTCGTGTATCGTACGTACCGTACGGACGCCTTGAAACCTAGTCACAAGCCATCCGGCATTATCGACAATCAGCAAGCACACAACAATACACCATGATGATCACCAACTGCTGCTTCTCTAACCCACCAAGTCAGACAAAATACAACTGATTAAAGGCTACAACAACCAGATCTCAGAGTTACTAGTACTAGTTCCGAAGAAAAAAGAAGTTACTACCGAAGAACTCCAAGTCGATGCAAGTGCCTATGACTGACAATCAACCAATACGACCTTTGCAAATGTTCAGCAGTGGAAATATTACGAAATAGGAGGTGGATATTCATTCTAATAAACTGTGAGTGAGAGAAACTTTTTGAAGAAGCAACATTTGAAGGTGGTTGAATGGGCTGCTGTAATCCGAATTTTTCGCCACATCTAGCCGAAGAATTTCCACTGATGACGAGGCAAGGTGAAAAACATCGAACGCTTGCCTTGTTTTGACTCCAATTAGTTTTGTTGGCGGGGAAATGAGGAGTCCATTCCATCATATTATCGTAGCTTAACTACTACTACTGACGGTAGTAAATGCAACAACCTTCTTTCCTGTGTGTATCGCGATGGTCCGCCATCATCCCCATTCTTCGTAGCAGTAGTATGCCTCATCATAATAATATCTGATGTCGTTGCTTACTAAGTTTATAATTCTAGTTGGAGTATATGATCATTGAAAATGAAAGGGAATAGTTAATAGGAGGTGCAAAGAAGTACTATTAGCAGCACTTCTTTTGGATTTGTTCTTACAATTGCATGGCGGAACAAAACAATGATAGGAAAGTTCTACTTTGCGGAGTACTACAAGTACCAGTAGCATTGGTGTACTGCTAGACTGAAGAAACGATGATCTGCAAGTTCTAACACTATAAAGAGCGCGTCAGAGAAGTATTATTCTAGTACTAGTACTATCATTGAGTTAGATCGTACCATTCTTTTTCCTACTAGTATTATTTTGTTCCCCATCATCCCTCTCCAGTATAGTAGTACGTTCGCAGCTTTGTACAAGGTTTTTGCTCAGTTGGAATTATTGTACTAGTAGTAGTACTAGACCTTGTCATCGTCAGCAGTATCATCCACCGTTTTTCGACGATACATGGTGGAACTAGAATTGTCAATTGTGAGCATTGCTGTGAGCTGTGAACCGAGAACGCCTCAACCAAATGCTCCTGTCCTGCTTGTGGCACCTCTACAACAAACACTAGCATGGTAGGTCTTTTTCTGCTAGAGTACTACCGGCAACTAGTTCTTCGTAGTTGTACTAAAGTACTACTAACGATAGTAGTTGTCTGGCACTTTGCGTCACTGTAGCAGTCCTACTAGCACTCACATTTAATACGTCGCGTAATGATCGACCTTGTGTGGTACAGTACTACTCTAGCAGTAGTAAAGTTAGTACCATGCCTAGTAGCTCGGAAAGTTAAACCAGCCCAGGGACACGCCCCAAAATCTTACTTTTTACGTAAAATATTGTTTTTAACGTTATCAAATAAATGTTGATAATGTCTTCATAATGTCTTTGCGACAACTCAAGTCCTATTAGAAGTGATGCGGGCGCGATATGAGGCATTGCAGGCTCTAAAATTGGCCGGCATCCTCGAGTCTCGCTTTTGCCGCTATTCTCGCTCGGTCATCTCGCTTTTCCCGCGTTTCTCGCTTTTCTCGCTATGGAATCTCGCCTATCTATGGAATCTCGCTTTTCTCGCTTTTCTCGCTCCGTCATCTCGCGAATCTCGCTCTTCTCGCTTTTCACGCTTTTCTCGCTTGCTTGTCGTGCTTCTTGTTGCATTGCAGTACCGTACCGTAGAATCTCCCGTTCAAAGAGTACTGGGGAGTTTCTGAGATACAGCACAACAATCAAGACAAGAGTTGACGACTACTAGCTACGCTGTGCATAAACGTCGACAGATTTTCCTGTAACACAATTTCTACACATTCTACGTCCAATAATAGCTTCGACAGATTTGACCATTTTTACAACTTTGAAGTGAAATGCAACAATCTAACCCATTTCCATACAAGTTGAAAGGTAGAACTATACTATGGTATGCAAAGAGTAGGTGAATGAGCGGGGGTACTGTAGATCCTTTGTATTATAGAGTTATAAGCATTCTAGACAGGGGCCAAGGGGTCACCTACGGAATTTCTACGCACAGTTTTGTACCAAGGAATGTAGGAATGAAGGAATCATCTTTCCTTAGACAAAAAATCAACTTGTAAACTTTCCAGCTACAAACATTTTGCATACTTAGCTGGATTGTATTCAAATGAAGATGCTCGTGAAAATTTTTATTCGAATCAACGTTTTCACTCCCCGGAAAGTAAAGTACGAGAAATTGTCGTTGCGACCTAGCATTCCGCGATCGACCGCACAAAAGTGGAAGGAGCTCTTGTGCCGCCAGTACACCGTCGCTGTAGGATTCTACGTGAAATCTGTCGACGTTTATGGACATCGACGATTATGCACAGCGTAGCTAGTAAGAACGACTGACAACAAACTGCTACTTGCCGTAGTGCGAACAACTTTTTTGTGCCACGATGCCGCCCAAGAAGAGGCCCACCGATGAGGATGACAAGGAGGCACAAGAGGCCAAGCGAAAGGCAAAGCAACAAGCAGCAAATGCTCGCTACAGAGAGATGTTGAAAGAAAAATAGACAAAATAGTTCTAAGTAGAGTAGTAATAACCAACTAGTGGTACTACTGAAGCTATCTCGCTTTTCTCGTTTTTCTCGCCTTGGCGTCTGGGCTCTCTCGCTTTTCTCGCTTTTCTCGCTCGGTCATCTCGCTTTTCCCGCGTTTCTCGCTTTTCTCGCTATGGAATCTCGCCTTTCTATGGAATCTCGCTTTTCTCGCTTTTCTCGTTCCCGCGAGAAAAAAGGATGACGAGAGCAGGTATGCTGGCGTGGGTATTGGGTATGCACGCGCGACACTACATAAGAAATATGAATACTCGAGCCGGCCGGATTTGCGTCGATTAATTTTATTACTTATATCGTAATAACGATATTTACAAGATTTTGGGGCATGTCCCAGGTTCGATGATCTGGTTTAACTTTCCGGGACTATCTGCGATAGCAATCGAAAAGCACGGCAATATCGCGGGGCACTACCAGTGATAGTTCGGAAAAATAAACCAGATCTGGTTTAACGCAACAAAATGACTACCTTGGACTGTTGATTCTGGTTTAACTTTCCGGAACATCTAGTAGAAGTCTTCTCACTGCCATCATCCATCATTCACGCAAAAGTGTCTTGATACCTTCGTAGTGAAAAATATGGTGGACGAGTACTATAGTAGTAGTACTAACGTTAGTAGTGGAGAGTCAGCTTCTATCATGGCTGGTGACTACTAGTACTATGTAGAACTAAAGTAAGTAAACGCGCCCGCCGGCAATCCCATCATCGCTTATATTTTTTCTCACTGGTCGGAAGTAGGTGTGCAAAAAGGATTCCAACACCAAATCCGATAAAGCTCTGCGAGTAGTTAGTATCATTCATTCAACCCCCTCGATCCTAATCGCCTCTTGACAATGGTATCTCTCTTCGGTACTTCATGCCAGTTTCTCTTGGCACTTGCAGCCCTCCTTTCCCTCACAAGTGATGTTGCAGCATCGTTCGATACATGCGCCGAAATGATGCAACTGTGTGATATCACTTCAACGCCAACTGCGCTTCCTGTGGCTTTCAGTGCCACTGCAGATAAATCATACTATTCTCTTACTGTCACCCAAAATCCTGTTAACATCAAGTTTGACATTGACTTTGTCAAGGCAACCCACAACATTGACTTCATTATCTATGGTCCTTTCACTGACCTGTCTGCCGCGACAACAGCTTGTGATACTCTCTCCTCCCAGCCACAGGAAGATGCTAGCACTGCTACAAATGCACCGGAAAAAGCAACGATAAACGGAGCAAACATTGGTGAAGTCTACATTTTGGAGCTCACGCTTGTATCTGGTGATCCAACGACTATCAATCCAACTGTTGAAAAGTCAGGAAACGATGTGAATGCCTTCGATTGTTCCTCGGCACCCCCTACTTCTTCTGTCATGCCGTCTGAAGCTCCTTCGGTTGCACCATCCTCGATTCCTTCGGGAAAGCCTTCCTCAATGCCATCCAGCATCCCTTCAGCCGTTCCTTCTTCAATGCCATCGGACAATTCCTTGACCTTGCCATCTTCAACGCCATCTGGGATGCCTTCGGATATGCCATCGCTCGAACCATCCACGATGCCCTCTACCTTGCCCTCTTCGAATCCTAGCAGCCAACCATCGTCTATGCCATCTGACGTTCCGTCAATCAAACCTTCCAGTGAAACGTCAACAGTGCCATCAGATATGCCATCTTCGGTGCCTTCAGTCGTTCCTTCAGGTGAGCCGTCTTCAATACCATCAGGTGCTCCTTCAACGGAGCCGTCAAGACTTCTGTCATCGATGCCATCTGAAGTTCCATCTACAAAACCTTCCACTGTGCCATCAATCCAGCCATCGACGGTGACATCGTCTGAAGCTCCCTCGACATCCCCTTCCAAAGAACCATCATCAATGCCTTCGGTGCTCCCTTCAAGTCAACCATCTGACGGGCCATCTTCGAATCCTTCGAGTCTTCCATCGTCGATACCATCTGACGCACCATCATCTGAACCATCCAACATGCCTTCCTCCGAGCCTTCAAGAGAACCATCATCAGAGCCATCTGATGTTCCCTCATCTACGCCCTCGATTGAGCCGTCTTCTGTCCCATCGAGTATGCCTTCAAGTCAACCATCGTCAATGCCATCTGATGTCCCTTCATTGGCACCTTCAAATATGCCATCTACGGTGCCTTCTGATCTGCCGTCTTCAATACCATCGTCGCTGCCATCAAATCAACCCTCCTCCACGCCATCCGATGTGCCATCTGTGTTGCCCTCTACTGAACCATCATCACAACCATCGGATTCCCCATCTACGTTGCCCTCAAGTCAGCCATCAAGCATGCCATCTAGCCAACCTTCGTCGCTGCCATCCGACACGCCATCTAAAATGCCATCAAGTCAGCCTTCATCTCAGCCATCTGAGATGCCATCTTCGAATCCTTCCTTGATGCCTTCGAGTCAACCGTCGTCGGTACCATCAGATGTTCCATCGTTGATGCCCTCCAATGAACCTTCGGCACTGCCATCAGACGTTCCTTCAATTATACCTTCCAGCCAGCCATCGTCGACACCATCCGACGTGCCATCTTCGGTGCCTTCGAGTCTACCATCATCGATGCCATCGACCTTGCCGTCAAGTCAACCGTCGTCTGAGCCATCCGACATGCCCTCGTTGTTACCCTCAAGTGAACCATCGGCCCTGCCATCTGGCGTTCCATCATCGATACCTTCAAGCCAACCATCATTGATACCATCTGATATGCCATCTTCTGTGCCTTCGAGTTCTCCGTCATCGATGCCTTCTTCCATGCCTTCCAGGATGCCTTCTAGTCAACCATCGTCTGAGCCATCCGAGATGCCATCTTTGACACCCTCAAATGTACCATCATCCATGCCCTCTGATGATCCATCAGCAATGCCCTCAAGTCAACCGTCTTCAATGCCGTCGTCGTTGCCATCGAGCCAACCATCGTCACTTCCATCTTCGATACCATCCGACACTCCATCAGTGGTACCCTCGAATGCACCTTCGTCCGTACCATCCATCATGCCCTCTACGATCCCTTCAAGTCTGCCTTCCTCGATGCCTTCAGATAATCCTTCGGGAGTGCCATCTGGGCTTCCATCAATGGTGCCATCAACTGAACCATCGTCGAGGCCATCTGGTATTCCATCGATGTTGCCTTCACAACAACCATCTTCGCAACCATCATCTAGACCCTCGAGTCTACCATCATCATTGCCATCATCTTTGCCCTCAGAGGTACCTTCAATTCTGCCGTCGTCAGTGCCTTCCTCGATGCCTTCCAGGCTACCGTCGGCAACGCCATCCAAAACTCCATCAGTGGTACCTTCGAGTCAACCTTCATCAATGCCCTCCGACATGCCATCGAGTCTACCGTCATCTGTGCCTTCCGATGTGCCATCTTCATCACCCTCGAATGAGCCATCGTCGATGCCATCTGATGTTCCATCAGTGACACCTTCGAGTCAACCTTCGTCAATGCCTTCAGACATGCCATCGTCAGTGCCATCTTCGATGCCTTCAAGTCTACCTTCATCAGTACCTTCTGATGTGCCCTCTTCGTCACCCTCGAACGAACCATCATCGATGCCATCTGACGTTCCATCAGTGACACCTTCGAGTCAACCTTCGTCAATGCCCTCCGACATGCCATCGTCGGTGCCATCTTCGATGCCTTCAAGTCTACCTTCATCTGTGCCTTCCGATGTGCCCTCTTCGTCACCCTCGAACGAACCATCATCAATGCCATCTGACGTTCCATCAGTGGTACCTTCGAGTCAACCTTCGTCAATGCCCTCCGACATGCCATCGTCGGTGCCATCTTCGATACCTTCAAGTCTACCTTCATCTGTGCCTTCCGATGTGCCCTCTTCGTCACCCTCGAACGAACCATCATCGATGCCATCTGACGTTCCATCAGTGGTACCTTCGAATCAACCTTCATCAATGCCCTCCGACATGCCATCATCGGTGCCATCTTTGATGCCATCGAGTCTACCGTCATCTGTGCCTTCCGATGTGCCCTCTTCGTCACCCTCGAGCGAACCATCGTCGGTGCCTTCAGATGCTCCATCAACTGTACCTTCGAGTCAACCTTCCTCAACGCCTTCAGACATGCCGTCTTCGATACCATCAAGTCTACCATCCTCAACGCCTTCCAGCATGCCATCCAACATGCCATCTTTGATGCCTTCTAGTCAACCATCATCTGTGCCTTCCGATGCGCCATCTTCATCACCCTCGAACGAGCCATCGTCAATGCCATCCGGCGCTCCATCAGTGGTACCTTCGAGTCAACCTTCGTCAATGCCATCCAACGTGCCGTCATCGGTGCCATCTTCGATGCCTTCTAATCAACCGTCATCAGTACCTTCTGATGTGCCCTCTTCGTCTCCCTCGAACGAACCATCGTCAATGCCATCTGACGCTCCATCAACTGTACCCTCGAGTCAACCTTCGTCAATGCCTTCTGAGATGCCATCTTCTATGCCTTCCAGTCAACCATCGTCTGAGCCATCCGACGTACCATCGTCGATGCCTTCCTCGTTACCTTCCAGTCTACCATCTTCGGTACCATCTGTCGAACCGTCAGTTTCTCCGTCTGATGCCCCTTCTGCTTTGCCATCAGATACTCCATCTCAACAGCCAACCCCAAAGAGCGCCAAGACACCTGCTCCTGTTGCGACAAAGACCCCTTCTGTGAAGGCCCCCTACACAAAGGCACCATCCACAAAGGCCCCTGTTCTTGTAGTGTCCTCACCAGCGCCAGTGGCAATTGTGAGTCCTACCGTTTCAGGAGTTCTTTCACTCTTGCCATCGCATATGCCTTCTGTGAGTGCTTCACCCACTGCAAGCTCTTCCCCTACTGAGGTGCCTTCAGTTTTACCTTCGTCTGATGGCCTATCGCAGCAGCCCACCCCAAAGAGCCCAAAGACACCATTTCCGGCTACGACGAAGGCACCCGTCCTAGTTGTGACACCAGCACCTTCTAGCAGTACTACTCCAACGATGACCAAGTCTACAAAGGCCCCAACTGTCAGAATCTGAAACTAATTGAGAGATAAACCATCATCGATCAAACTATGTTGCGACGTTGGGCTGTTGCTTTGATCAACAATGGAAAGAGTTACCAACACTGTTTTAATCAATATTACGAGTACTAGCATGGAGCTTCTTGCTACAACTTATAACACCAGTAGAGGTGGGTTTGTAATCCCCACGAACCCTTCGATTGTCAAAAGTGCAGCATGTGATTTCCGTTCGTTTCTGTAGTAGTCTATCAGCATTTCTACTAAAATAGTGTTGCTTCCATTTATGAAAGCTACGAGTACAGTCGTCGGGATGCCATATTTGCACAATTCTTTGGATTGGCAGCATTGCTCTACTGCTAACGGGTATAACTTGGGCAACAAAGAGGTTGCACACAAGTTTTTGAACATTGGGAAACATAATATGTTGCAATCACGAAATTGAACTATCAGAATTGCGGCAACGGTTGTAACGTGTAGTGTACGACAGAGAGCGACCAGTGAGGCTATCAACCCTCCAACAATCCGAACCTACCCAATAAGTTCGGGTTGCCGAATAGATACTACGTCTTCTTGTTGAAAATGCCAATGCACGGAGGATGGTCGCCGCCGCCGTCGCCGCAACAATGTATTACCAACGAATAATGTTGAGTACTTCTAGTTGACCGGTAATGTTGCCAGGAGACAAACGAGGTCCCATATCGGCAAGGATCATGTGGAATCCTGCTTCATCGATTTTCTTGTAGGCCAACTCCAAGAGTCCAGCAGGCATGTCAAATCGGACAACCCCCATGGTAGCATCACTCCAATCTGCCATACGGACAGCATTGATCAAAGCATCCGCAGCAGGTCCGTGGGTCGACGTAAATGCGGTCACCTTGTGATGTTCTGTGATGATATCCTTCATAATATCCACTTGTGTCTTGGTATAGTTGGTTCCTGCCATGGCTACTTCCAACTGAGCCACAGAAGGCTCTAGATAGTCCAATTTTTGATCCGACCAGAGTGCAATGTCATGGTACGCCAATGCAACTGCAGCCAACTCCATAGCCTCAGGCAATTCTTGAAGCACACTGTCATCCAAAAAATATTTGGTAAAGGTCAAAACCCGAAGGCAATGGTTGCGGTAGGCCCCAAACTCCTTTCCAAGATATTTGGTAAGCGAAAAGAGCTCGTCGTCCAAGAAGGCGTCATGATCAATCACCTCGAAATCGTTGGGGGAGACACCTGTCGATTGTCCAAAGAGCAATGGATTTTCGGTGTAGAACCAACCGCCAGCGACGGCCAACAAGAGAGTAGCAACGATGGCGAGACGGCTCATGATTCTTTTTTGTGAAAGATTCTCATTTTCGATGAGTTTCGGATCTTTTGTTCTGTACGAGTGGTCTGGCGGTGTAGCCGTTCCGTAGTGATTCCACGTAGGACAAGCGTTATATTCCCGTTTGCCTTAGCGACGTTTTTAGTATTTGAGTCCCCGCTTCAGCCAGCAGGTCGATAGAATTCTTTCTTTTCTCGTTATCCAACTTTGATATATAGTTCAAGCAATAGTTAGTACTATCTATAATCTACGAGTGCAGACAGCAGTGAGTAGTAGGTGCGATGCTTTTAGGACCATGATGGGTGATGTGGCGCTGTACAAGCAAGAGAACGCCTTGCCCGATGCCCTTGTAGAAAGGGCATAAGATAGGCCCATTTTTCACCTAGGCGCGGGGACTGCACCACCTGCACCGATGAATGACACTTCTTGAGGTCCCAATGCATCAAAATGGTCTCAAGCAAGCGGAGGAAATGGGCTCGTTCACTGTTTGTTCCTCCCTTTGCACTATGTATATTAAGTTTCTACCTTTCTGAAATTGTGATGCCGAGTCACAATGAGGTTATGCTAATGGGAGGTCCTGAGGTTCGCACACCAGACAAATTCTTGCAATCGGCAGCCTCCAACAACAACGACAAGAAGAAAAGTTTCTATCCAATTCAGTTTGAGACTCAACGTGATCCAAGTGCAACCGCAAGTCCAAGGTATAATGAGAGAGACAAGTGCACAAGCGAGTTTAGGGATTCAGTTATCAGTGGCATGGTCAAAAAGGGGATTCGAATCGTTCGAAAAAAGACAGCCAATCCACAAATGCTTGAGAATCAAAAAGAGGGAGCCGCCGCTTTATGCCTCTTTGTGAAGAATGAAAATTTCTATCTGAGAGAATGGGTCAACTTTCATCTGTCGCTTGGTTTTGATGACATTTACATATTAGATGACGGTCTCAACGTGCAGCTACATGACGATGTCCCATCCTCCCACGTTCACGTGATTCCCGTGTCCAAGGAAATCACCGAACGAAACAACAAACAAACGTTGGCACTCGACGCTTGCGTCAAGATTATCAAGGGGAGACAACCAGAATACAAAACCTCCATTGTATCCCATCTGGACGTGGATGAGTTCCTAGTTCTTCGAAACCACCATTCGGTCAAGGATTTCATGCAGGACCATTGTCCACCAGACTTGTGTGGTTCCGTGGCTATCAATTGGGTTTGGTTTGGTACAGGGAACCAAACAAGATACTCGGATGAACCCGTCGTGTCCCGATTTCGCTACCGAGATCCAGAACCCACTCCTATTGTCAAGACCATTTTCCGCCTGCCATCGTTCCTCTGTGCTACCAACCCCCATTTTGTCCATTTGTCCTCCGACCCATCAAGTAAGAACCAGGGTCCTCCTTTTGCCTACGACACTGCTGGGAGAATAACCCTGCTTGGCCATGCTAGCGACCAAGCGCTGGAACATGCTGCCGTGGTCCATCACTATTCCAAAAGCATTGAAGAATGGTACTACCGACGTTGCATACGAGGTGCGGCAGTTCATCCCCTTCGCAAGTGCACAGGGTTGTACCCTGCCTCTGGTGACGTTTATGACACCTCTGCGGTACAAATCTATGAAAGGATTCCCATCGAGGCACGACGGCGGTCTACTAGTAGTGCTAGTGCTACCAACAGCACATTGACGGTTTCGACACAACATTCCAACCAGACGGTTCCAGAACCATACGTTGGAGTGTTTGAAGCTCCTCCTTGGATTCCTGTAGACCCATCCAAAATAGAGATTCGGGGAATAGTTCCCATGATGGTGGCAGCGACCACCACATTAAATCAAGATCAACAATAGAACAAACAAAACACAACATCCAAGAAACCCCAGATCATGACCTAGCATACTGATATACTTCGTGGACTTTTTTGCTCTCCCACTCATTGAATACTGTGTTATGCAAGACACTTGTGTGGTACAGTACTGGAAGTATGTTGTTGTGTTGGTTGTAGTTAGTATCATGAGTAACGCTAGCTCACCAAGGAATGAGGAATGAGGAATGCAACAATACATGCAAGAACAAAATATACTCTTGGAGTCACACGAGTCGAACAAAGATTGGATTCGACTTGCCCCACCACCTGCAGCATTGTTCATTGTTTGTTGGTTGGTGCAACAAGAAGCATCCATTTCAACAATCTTCTCAACATCATGTCCTCTGACGGAACCTGTGTTGCCCCCACCGACGTGATGGGTGGACCATCCACCTTGACTTATTTCTTGGCTTGTGTCTTTGCCTTTCCCACTCTCTTTTGGTTGATCGCCTACGTCATTCCTCAACTGTACATGGCGTATCGCCCTGTCCCGGACTTGAAGAAGAAATACAATGCCGAATGGGCTTTGGTCACTGGTGCTGGAAGTGGAATTGGAAAGGCCATTGCTTTCAAGTTGGCCAAGCAAGGTTTGAATGTCGTGGTGGTCAGTTTGGATGACAAGTACCTCAAGGAAACCATGGAACAACTCAAGGAGAACTTTCCCAAGTTGGAGTTTCGTTCGGTCGGTGTTTCATTCTCTCCTGGTGTAGACTATTTGAAGGAAATCAAGGAAGCTACCAAGGATTTGGAGATTCCTATTGTCTTTAGCAATGCTGGATTTATGGTCACTGGCTTTTTTGATCAAGCACCTCTTGGAAAGCTCTTGGCCAACATGGAGTGCAATGCCACTGCGGCTGTCAATGTGGCGCATCACTTTATTGGAATTTTGGTTGCCAAGAAGAGGAAGGGATGTATTGTGTTCACCTCGTCTGTGGCTGGTTGGATCCCAACTCCCTTTTCGGGCATGTATGGAGCCACCAAGGCTTTTGTGAGCCAATTGGCCTGCTGTTTGCATATTGAGCTCAAGGCGTTGGGAGTGGATGTTTGTGCTGTCCACCCTTCCCCTGTGGCTAGCAACTTTTACAATGATTTGGATCACAAGATTGAGATTCTTGAGAGTGCCTGCAAGCAAGCCGTTCCTCCAGAGGCTCTTCCCGATGATATCTTCCGCAGTGTAGGAGCTTGTGCTTTGCGTGATTTGGGAGGTACGTCACCGTGTTGTTGTGTGCTACAAATTGTTGTTCCTTTCTATCGTGTCTGACTCATTCCCTCTGTTCCATTCTATTCTGTTCTAATGTATAGGCATGGCCCTCGGAACCCGCATGGGAACCTTCTTCCTTCCTTACAACTTTTTCACCGAGTTGTTTGCTACCGCTGCTCCCTACCTTCCTGACTGGAAGACCCACAGTACTTCGCGACAGTAAGCAGTGCACCTCAACATAATATTGGTACATTGTGTAGTGCTTGTGCTGATCTACCGGTACTGTACACTGTACTCGTAATAGTTAGTTGCAGGATGGTCATAGTATTCATGGTTAAACAAGTTGTGTGCTTTGGATCATTGCTGTAGATACTGATTCAATGTAACGGTTCTTCTAACTCATCTAAAAATGCGTCAACTCAATAATAATGTAGCAGCAAGAACAACAACATCCAGTAGATTGATCCTTTAATCATATAATTACCAACAGTACGAGTACAGAAACTATTTCGGTGACGTGATGCCCAATTCACCATCCCGTTGATCAATTATCCGTTTCATGTCTTCAATCCACTTTTCTTCTTCTTGTCTCATTTCCTTGTACTTTTCTGCTACATCATTCCTCCATTTCTCTTGATCCATATCGGGTGTCACCCAAGCAGGGAAATCCTCTCCCAACCATCGCGTCAAGACAGGAACCCCCAAGAGTTCTCCCTTTTGTTGTTTGTCTGCCAATTCCATCAACTTCTTTTTGAGAGCTTTCTCTCCATCTACCCATTTGGAGGATTGTGCCATCATGCGGGCCGTGGCGGCATCCGACGCTGCTCGATTTTGTGTCGCAGGGGGCGGCAAGTCGGCGCGACCGGTCGCATCTTGATGCAACCAATGTTCTACATCTTGCTCCGCACGATACGCTTTTTGTGCCAATTTTTCTCCCATATGTTTGGCTTCTGTTTCCGCCAAGACGACCTCTTCGGGGAACATGATCCATGACACTGTCAAGGCCAAGACGGCGAGAGCGGCGAGAATCAGCACAGGTTGGGCTCGGAATCCTCCTTGGTTGCCTTGTTTGCCTTTTCGACGAGCGAGTGCTGAGGAAATGGGACTGCTGCCGCGGACTCCGAGTGGTGTACTACTGGCCGCGTTGGATGCTCCTGTTCGACGTTGCATGATATTGTTATATTTGTTGGTTGCTTGTTGTTTGATGTTTTATGGCATCCACCACCCTTGACGTTGCTTTGGCACAAACAACACTGTGCCTTGGTCATCGTCTGTTTGGTCGACCTAGTCATACGATTCGATTCCCAAATGTAGATACTCGTGACTCATGATACAGGCGCTGACTCCGACAGAAAGATACTCACTTGTTGTAGAATCAATCCAATAGCTTCCTTTTTAAATAGCATTTCCATTAACACTATCATATCATACTCATTATATTCTGCCCTTGTTTATTCATAAAACACAAACGCCCTGGTTTCCATACTGACCCTCGGAATAGCGCTGTCGTCATGTGGCTCATCAAACGCCGAGTGAATGGTGTATCGATTCACATCCGGCGCCGAATCATACGTCTTGAGCAATACCACTTCTTCTGGTGTCATACGAGGAAAGTAATACCAGGTATGGTCTGGATGATGGGTCGCCAACTGCACTTGTCCCTTGCGACCATCCGGAGAGACACGATCCACCGAATGCACGTCGCGATCCACAACAATGGTTTCGGAATCACAAAACGTCATGGGCCATCGCTCCACCACGGGGCAAATGGGTCGCCATACATTGACAATAGAAAAGCGAGAATATTTGGAAACTTCCTCTTCACCCACCAATTCTCGAACTCGCTTGTTGGCAGACCATTCACTGTAGTCGTTGTGAATGATGGAACTGGGTTCGCGCATGGTTTGGGAGGTGCGCGTGTCAACAGAAGAGGATCGTCGGGTATGATCAAAGACTTGTACCTTGGCGGCTGATGGAATGTGTTCAAGCAACAGGGCTACAATCTCTTTGTCGTACGTCTCTTCCAAGGCTTTGTCATCCCGATAGTCTGGTACTTTGGAGGTGTGAGACACGAGGCGGAATCCATTCTTGTCCAAGGTCCATTCTGAGCTTCGAGGTCGTCCATTGTGAATGGTGACTTGTTGACGAATATATTCTCCTTCATGGGTGGGAGTTTGGGCATCACCAGCTTGGGAGGCAATGTATTGAGCTGATGTTGTTCCTGGTTTGAGGTACTGGAGTTCCCCTGGGACGGATTCGATGGTAGTCATGTTGGTGTGTTTCGTTTCAATATGATCTCTTTCCCTTTTATGAGACAAGGGTGTTTGTTGTTTGTGCTCTGTCGACTGCTGTTGTTGTCAAGGTTGTGTGTTTCAATGTTGGCGGCCAATTTTAGAAGAATGTCGAAGAAGACCCGTATGTAGAAGATTATGATATATTCGCCATGAATAAAAGCATATACAAATTCCATTCTCCAACTTCATGCTCAGGCAACATTGTTCCTTCTCTGAATGTCATGGTAGTAGCGGCAATCATCAATTTACAGTATCGTCACTCACAAGAGTGTTCTATTGTCGTCGTTACAAGTCCCCAAACAACAACTGTATTTAATAGACGAGCACTGGGAGTACAAACGTTCTCCCCAAGGAACATCCAAGACAATCTATGATTCTCATTGCTATCCTTGTTGTTCGGGTTTTTAGCTGGTCTAGTCCAGCTCTTGTTCGTTGTAAACATAGAGAAATCCGTTGCTGAACTGAGGTAGGTTCATAGAATACACGGGCATGGCTCTTGGTTGTCGGAAAGGATTCATCTGGAGGCTATTTCGGCTCTGGGCTCCTCCTAGTGCGGCACAGTTCATACCACTGTATTCATTGTAGTCCGAAAAGACGCCCACCACTCCTTTGTGATGATACAAGTAGGTGACCACACTTCTCCAACTATCATAGGCATACAATCCAGCGTTAAAGGCGACGACCATATCGGGAGGGCCTGTCCCCACATCAAAATTCGGATCCAACGAGTCACCATACGTTCCGCTAACAACACCAATGGTGAGGTTGTCAGTCGTTTCCACCTTCATGGAAAAGGATCCTGGGGTGTCGGTGGCAATCTCTTGAATCTTGGTTGGCAGCATGTCTTGCCGAACAACAAAAGCTAGCTCCACCTATAACAGAGAAAGGACAGCCATTGAGAATGAGAGACGACAAACAATAGTTTGAAAACCAAGCCAGACCAGAGTACGAGAGCGTACCATAACATCCTGGGGTAACAAATACCCCACTTCCTTGAATAAATCCAAAAAGTTCATTTCCTTTTCGGCCCCAACAATATGTATACGGAGAGGTCGTTTGAGCATTCTTGCCACGGTGACAGGCACGGCACCAAATCGTTCAATGGAATAGTACAACGTAAGTGGAAAGGTGCACAAGAGGGCAATGGGACTGCTTAGCGGCAGTTGCCGAAGTGCATAGTAGTCCTCCCATGAGGACAGCACACCTAGTCCGATTTCATTTGTTCGATGGCCCAATCCAGCTCTTTCCCAATCTTCTTTGGTTACTCTTTGCTCCAGAGGGATCTCTCGGATGGGAGCAAAGCCGTCTGCATAGGATCTTCGGACCGAGGCATCCACGGAGCAAGCCGAGGCACTAATGCCTCCCGACCAGCCACCTCGTTCTGTTCTCCACCACGTAGTACACGCTTCATCAATCCCCAAATGCAATAGAAACTCTTCGTAGGGTTTCTCACTCACTTGAAAGGCTCGTTGTACCAATTGTGTTTGCCATGCGTTGGAATCTACCTTTGCCTGCTGTGCAAACGTTTGTGACAGTTCCTCACGACGTCGAGTAGAATAGACTTTCCAAGTGTCGCACTGACAACGATGCGACCAACCGTCCCTGCGACAGGTTCGAGGTTCTGTACAAAAGTAAGCTCCTGTACAATGGTCACACAAGTCAGAAGACAACCGACGACAATGGAGACAAAGTGGTTGATGGGTAACAAACTCGGAACTGGGAATCATGGCGCTTCTGCTGGGATTGTGGGTTGGGGTGCCGGTGGATGGAGCGAGATGAATACGTTGTTCTTGGGGGGTAGACGGATTCCCAGACGTATCATTCTCTTCCTCCTCGTCACTTTCGTCACTATCACTACCGTCGTCATCCTCAGAAACATCATCCTGTTGCATGGCTGAAATTACCTTGGCCAGGGCTGCACCATCATGATAGTTTTGTTGGGATGCATCAGCGAGCCATGAAGGGATTGTTGTCGATTTGATCTCCAACGACATTTGTTGGGCTACTTCTTGTTGTACAGATTCTCTCAAATCTGTACTGACACAACAAGCACCCCAGACTTCGTCCACGGTCAAATTCTCCCAATGGCCACCATAGGACCGTACCAAAAGGACATTTCCCGAAAAGCGCAGGGAAAGCAAACCGCAAGCCATGGCCAGTCGCGTAGCACGGATATTCTCCAAAATATTCATTTTGGTGGACTCCTCGGGAGTTGGAACATTGTAGTATGCGTAGAGGCCTGGAGTGTTGTGTGTTGGCCTTAGAAGAGGAGTTTCTAGGTAGTCCCTCACTTGGAGAAGCCGTCGGATAGATTCAGAAAAACTGTCAGAATCTTCATCCCAAGTCACAGTGTGATCCTGAAGCGGAGTGGACGAACTGGGAGAAACAAATACCACAGAAATGGTCATGTTGATGTTACCAGCTTGATGGAGTTGGTTTTCTCGCACCGAATGAGACGAATGGAGGTGGTGTGTCAGTGGTCCAACACGGGAATAGAAACTCGTGATTCAGGGGATGATTCCAATGTGACGTCATGATGTCACGAGCCCGAACTCCATCGACGACCGAATCCAAGCAGGTGAAATTCTATGCTTCCATTACCACACATCATCGGCCTGAACGAGAAGTGAATGACATTACATCGATCATGGAACAAGCAGGGGAACGTATTCCGCTAATCAACCCCAAAACGCCTTTGAATGATACTTCAAGCAAACCAGGTCTCAACCAACCTGACCAAGAACAAGGAAAATCCAAGTTGGACAAATCTCCCCCAGATTCTCATCGTGGTCATGTTCCGAATCGAGGCCTCCACCATGATGCCCAACCTCCCTGGCGCAACTATGACTCCATTCTAGAGCCAAGTGTGGACGAAGATCCTTGGAACACCAAAACCTGGTCTCGGATTGCGGTGGAGAAAGTTCTCTCTCGAATTCCATTCTACTACCCCAGGTCGTCGGAGCGATTTGTGCGAGAACCTCCTTCCTTGGCCAAAGCATGGGCATACTATGAGCATGTAGCGTTACCAAGGCGCTGTGTCGGCAACCGATATACAGATGGAGTTTACCGACGAGCTATACCTGGGGCTAAGCAACCAACAGAATTGTACGATCCCTTTCGAACCCCACAATCTGCCTTGATTGAATTTGGGACAGGTGTAGATCAATATTTTGCGAGTTTACGCGTTTTGTCCGTCCTCCTATTCGTGGCTGGATTGATCAATCTTGTGTCCATGTCTTACTATCACAGTGAGAAATACAACGGCCCGGAAGCCTATCGACCCGACGCTCTCTTGACTGGATCGGCCGTTTGTACCAACACGGCTTGGGTGGTATGTCCCTCATGTCAAGCTGCTGATTGGATGTTGGATAAGATGCGATATGCAACAGATGAAAATGGAATGGTCTTGGTTCTTCGCAATCGCTGTCATGGAGCTATCCCCATCAACGGGATTACCAATTTTGTTACGCTTCTCTTTCTGATTGTCAGCCTCTTGGTATTTTCCTACTATCTTCACCTCCGAGAAATCCGGCTGGACGAAGACACACTCACATCGACGGATTATTCCATTGTGGTAGAGAATCCCCCTCCGGATGCGGTGGATCCGGACGAGTGGAGGGAATTTTTTGAACAGTTCACAATGAATGACCAAGTTTCCGTCGTTACGGTCGCCCTTAACAATGAAACGCTAGTGCGAACCTTGATAGCACGACGAAAAGTGCACCGAAAGCTGAGGCTGAGCCTGCCGAAAGGCGTTCCTTTGGATAATCTTGTTGAGTTGCGATCCATCATTGAGGAGCTCAAGGCACAGGGGTCGCCATTGGGATCTAGGCCACTGAAACTTGTGAAGCGATTGGAAGAATTGGACCGTCAAATCAAACGTTTACAGTCCAAGAAGTATCATGCCTCCAAAGTTTTCGTAACCTTTGAGACGGAGGTTGCTCAAAGATTGGCATTGGAGTCACTGAGTGTTGGGAAAATTCACGTGTGGTTGAACAATACGCGATGTCTTCCCACTACAGACTACTTGTTTCGTGGTGAGAGGGTTCTCCATGTAAAGGAGCCATGTGAATCTGACGCTGTCCGATGGTTAGACCTATCAACAGGATCGCTACAAGCCGGAATAGGACGTCTGACGACATTGTCCATTACGCTGTGTATCCTGGTATTGGTAGGAATTGGAATCAACAAAGCACGAAGTTCTGTCGGTCCTTCCTTGTCGGGACCACTAACGAGTATTTCCAACATGCTGATTCCTCACATTCTCAAAGGACTCATGCATCTCGAATCTCATCCCTCGGAAGGAAACTTTCAAACATCAATGTATCTCAAAATCACTTTGTTTCGTTGGACGCTGACTGCAATCCTTGCCCGCATCATAACGCCATTTACGTCGACACTATCTGACAGCAAAGAGGATCTATTACCTACTGTATCTCATATTCTACTGGCAGATCTGTACGTCGTTCCAATCATGAAGACTCTCAACATTGGTGGTAACATCAAGAAACACATTTTGGGTCCTCGAGCCAAGACCCAGGAGGAAATGGATGCATATTTCCATGGAAATCACTACAATCTGGGAGAACGATACACAGACATGACGAAAGTGCTGTTCGTGGTATTCTTTTATTCATCTTTGTACCCAGCTGGATTCTTCATTGGAGCTGCCATTCTAGCTATTCAACGAGTGGTGGATAAGTTCTCGCTGATGAGAATCTGGGGGTGGTCACCGTTGATAGGATCTCAACTGGCGGTGTTCAGTCGTCGGTACTTTTTCACGGCTGCAGTCATCACATTGGCCATTGCATCTTCCTACACATGGGCACAACTACCGTATGATAACATTTGTCCGGACGACAAGGGACAAGTGGGTTATGCTGGAATGTACCATGGCGTAACCACACTGGCCGGTGAAATGGTCAATGATTTCGGCGTTGTTTCTGTGAAACATGATCAGAGCATGAAGTATTGCAGCCAGTCCTGGACGTACGTTGACATATGGCCTTCTTCCTCTGTTATTTCGAAACTTCTCTTCTCACACTTTGTTTCTGTCATGCACAGCGACTCAGTTGGGATGGCCTTACCCAAAGTGGTGTTCACGAAAGTCGACGGCTTTTGGAGTGCCTCCATTGAAGAACAAGAGCTCCCATGGATGACCCCATCCCAGGTATGTAGCATGGATGGTTTTGAAAATGACACGCTTGCATTGTAGTGTCTCACATCAGTGATCTACCAGAGTTGGATGGCGACGCTGTACGGTTGGGTTGCCTTCGTGGTCGTGGCCGTGTTTGGATCCATAATGGTATACAGGTTGTTCTCTGAATACATCTTGGCTCTATTTTTCAAAACCTACAAGGTAAGAGTCCATATCTTCATTCGCTGTGTGTTTACAAACATACATCTTACCATATGCGTTGCTATACTGCACCCATCGTTCCCAGCCCGATGGAGCCTGTCAGCACATTGACTTTGGGTCCGATCCAGAGGTTTTCGCATATGTTCCTCAGGTCAAAGTACCAGGTTACCATCATCCACTCTTGGCATGTAACGTGGATGAGATCGACCATGCTTTGATTGGTTGGTGGAGTGATCATGGCAGTCTCGATGACAACAATCTAATCTTTGACGTTCCCCATCCAAGTAATCGGCCAAAAAAGAGTGATGACGCGGCTGTGGAATTGCCTCGTGGCGAAGGGAGCTCTTTGGAAGAGCACCCTCCCATTTTTAGTGTTGTCAAACAGTATCCTACGGGTTGGCAACATGACCTTGCAAGTCAAAACAAGTTTGTGCTGGGAAAGAAGAACGAATGATAGCTATCCGTAGTGATACTAAGTTAGTCCTGTGGTAGTCCAAGTAGTCATTGAGATTTTTGCGCCAAATTTTGGCGGCAACAACGACGGCTGCCTCCACCACAGCAAGACACGCCTTTAGTTGTTGTTTCTTGATACTAATACACTGTGCCTTTCACCATGAGTTCAACAACAGATAATCCACCTGCTGAGCCTGTAGAAGCTGAAGCAACAACAACAACAACAACTGGAGGAACTGAAACTCCTACGAAAGAAAAAGCAGATTCCACATCCAAAGGGCCTCCTTCCGCCATTGAGTTTGAACCTCCTCTTGCATGCGTACGGAGAATCCTCAAGAATTCCTTGCCCTCCTCTACCAACGTTGGTAAGGATGCATCGGCAGCGTTTGCAAGAGCTAGTGGAATTTTCATCATTTATATCACAGCTTGTGCCAACGATTTCGCAAGAGAGAATCGCCGGCAAACGATTACAGCCAATGACGTCCTCGCAGCCATCAAGGTAGGTTGTTGTATTGCATTCATTTACGTTGATGGCGACCAATGGAGCTTCTTCAGTCTAGCATGTTTCTGCTAGGCTACTCTCTAACATTTTGTTTTGCTTGCAGGAATTGGAGTTTGATGAGTTCTCCCCGGAACTGACAAAGTTCTTGGAGCAATACCGCGAGACAGAGAAAACGAAAAAGGAAGCAAAGGCCAAAGCCAAGGTTGAATCCAATGCCGCGGAGGATGCCGACGATGAGCATAAGGTGGGAACCCCACAATCACAGAAATCCAAGGGTGAAGAAACTGCTGATGTTTCCATGGAGAACGATGAACCAGATCACAGCGAAGAAGATCGGGAGGGGGACGAGGAGGATCTAGATGATATGGAAGAATAAGCAAGATTCTACTAGGGTTGTTGACAATAATACATTCTTTGGTTGTAGGGGGGTGATCGATCATCTACTTGCTGGCTTATTATACTAGGTGCTAACAGAGCTGCAGTATTCAAAAGTAGAAGTATTCATCCCCCTTCCTCTCAGCAAACTTGAAAACTGTAGGAAAATCCCATCTGCAAAAATCATCCAAGGACAAACAAGTGAGAAACACCAACATCCATCCCATGGAGAATTACAAAAATGTGCGTGCTACGGTTATCTCCCATCACGTAATAGCACCAGAGTGCTCGCCAAGGAGTGGGAATGTAGCTTCAACCAAAGTGGACAAGCGTCAGGACGAACCCGAACAAGCTCGTCAACACCCGGTCACGTCATCTAGAGCTTTTTGCAATCGCTTATACCTCAGAAAACCCGAATGCCCGGAGGCGAGACGGTCAGCGCGACGAATCATGCAGGTGACACCGCCAATGTACAAACTGTGAAAAAAAGTACACCAGCAGGCCGAGCTCATGGAAACCAACAACAACAACAGATTCTTAACTCACCTTTGAAGGGGTATGAACGTAGATGGACCATCTTGGACGCAGAGATAGCGTTATCTCTTGCTTGAAATTGCGAGGAGCCGTCACTCCGTTGAGAATGGCATTCATCCAGTTTCGCTTCCCTTGTAGGAATCAGGGGGTTTGAGACACGACGACAGCGTCATGGCTGTAGAAGGCCTTTTGATGTGTCTTTTGTCAACTTCACGTGTTGGTTTTCATGATTCTTCTCGAAATGGCTTGTTAACGGAGTACTAACCAAAAGAATGAATGGTTTGAGAGTTTCGTTTTTGCTCCACGCAAAGCTCTCATACTTTGGTTGGTTTTCCCAGCAGTCGTCCGTCCGTAGCACAGATCCAGAGCATTCCCGCCTTGGAACCGTGACTGGCGATTGGAACTTCCTATATCGCCGGCCGGCGTTTTGCCAACTACAAGGTGGTACACGTACGTCGACAAATGAACGACGTTTGAAGATGTCACACAATTATATCAGCCAGCATTGGAAAACGAATTTCCTAGTTGTCACCAAGAGAAAAATGAGGAGCAGAATACTGGGTTTCGGAAAGAAAACTCAATCACGGCCGTCCTTGGGTGGATGGGTCAACAAGGCCTCGACTTTCATTCCGAACAAGCAATGTTCACAAAAACAACAGAAAAGAACAATGAACCAAACAATCCATTCTTACATACCCCCAGTACAAGAGCCTCTCTTGTCAAGAAACAAACCATTTTCATATCACTGCAATGATATCATCAGAGATCAAGCAGATGAACGAAATGTTCTGCAAATTCTGCAAGACCACGATTGCCTCCTGACCATCCTTGGTTTCTTGTCGTGGGACGACTTGAACGCCTTCTCTTCAGTTTCGAAGCATTGTCAAGTGGCGAGGGGTCATCCTTCCTTGGACCAGACGCGGTCAGGGACGATTTCATTGGGAAAGGGCGTTCGCAATATTCAAGAACTAATGGAGAAGGCGAAACGCCATCATTGGTCCGATGCATTTTGTGGCCAACGAACACACCTGCGACTCACAGGGTTGACCTACTTGTCGTCCAATATTGACCCTGTCACTCAAGAATTTGTGGACAGCTTAGCTCCTCTGAAAGAAGTGGAAAGCCTCGATTGCTCTATTGTCCTTCCGAATGAAAGAATTCATACATCGACAGGGCGTCCATGGTTCCTAGCGCCATATGAGGATTACGTCGACAAAGGATTTGCCCAAGGTCTGACAATAAGTTTGTTGGTTCCTAACTTAAGAGAGATCGATATGAGTCGGCTTCCACTAACCCTGTTGGGTGTCGCTTGGTTAGCCGAGAACAATCCCAAGCTCCGAGTCCTGCGATGGAATCGCTCATTGATTTGGCCGGTCTCGAACAATGTCGCCGCTCACGTGGAAGCCATGAAGAATTTGCATGAGATTCATTTGGATCACGCTACCATCATTGTTTGTGCTGATCTTGACCAAGATTTTCTGTGGTCTGCCCTATTGCAGTACGGCACCCAACTAACCCACCTCAGCCTTCGTGGAACACGGTACTACCTGAAAGGAAAGCTGTCACCACTACCACAATCCTTCCTAGTGCGACTTGTTCTGTCACTGCCAAACCTAAAGCGCTTTTCCAGTGACCTACTCCCGGAACACAAAGAACAGCTACGGAAGAACCGACCAGACCTTATGTTTTGCTGACCGCCAAGCAATATCTTAGTGCGTTGCTGCTCAGTTGCACTGTCGACTACCATACTGATCTAGCCCTACCACGAAGAGCATATGCGATGTACGTTGCTAAGACTTCACTGTCGTCTAGCATACAGATCTAGCCCTTCGCCAAGAGAGTGAACACATTGGGATTGGTGCACTACCTACTAGCTAGGTTATGCTAGATCTATCGATTCTTTTGGAGCTGCTGACTTGGGGGAAATAACTGCAGTGGATCACCCTCGGATTCGAGCAATCTTCGCTCCTCACAATGGAGTACATTTGACTTCGTTGCCCGCGGCGTCGAAGAGAATAACGTCACAAGCTTCGTTGCAGTAGTCGGCAATGCAATGAACCCATTCCTCTTCGCAAGAGGGGAGAGTACTGCATGGATCAGTCAAACAGGAGACGATTGGACTGCCATCAGCGCAAAAGGTTCCGCTGCACTCAATGCCGCAAACACCCTGCTCGCAACCAATTACCCCAATGCACTCAGCAATAACATACTCGTTCGCGGGGTTGCGGCAATCCAAGTCGACGTTGCAAGAACCTCCAGCCAAGCAAACTCCACCAGCACAGTACTCTCCTTCGTCACAGTCAGAAGAGCTGGTGCAACTTCCGGATTCCATCTCAGGCACGGGGTCAGTGCTGGTGCAGACCTGGTTTCCAGCAGCATCAAAGGCATACACGTTGCAGCCACCACAATAGTTGTCAGCACAATTGGCAACTTCGTCGCTGCAGCTATCGCTAAGAACTTCGCATGGTGAAGCAAAGCAATTGACATAATTCTGTTCATCGGGACAGAAGAAACCTGTGCAGGTGCGTCCGCACAATCCTTCTTCATCGCAAGAGATGGGTCCGATACATTCAATGACAGGCCAGAAGTTATCTGGATTGAAGCAGTCAGCATCCACGTTGCAGGAACCATTATCGACACAGACACCACCAGAGCAATACTGAATATCTCTGTCACAATCATCCGAAGAAAAGCATGATCCCTCGGCAAGGAATGTGTCAGACTTGTTAGAGAGAGGTCCGAACGCAGCATAAAGACCAGCAAGAGCCGCAATCAAGGCCGCCAAGGAAGCGATCACACCGTAGTTCATTCTTCAAGACTTTAGAAATAGAAGCTGTTGTCGTTCACCGTTTCTTTGTTTTTGTGACCTCAATCCAGAACCTCATCTTGCTAGCACTCCCTCTTTGAAACGGCGGATGGGGTCCGTTGTGCGATCTGGTTGATTTTTGCTCAATCTTGCGTCTTTTTAAACGTGTTAGTCGAATCCCATCATAGAGGGCTGAGGTATGGGCTTATCACCCTTGTCGTATCTATGTCCGGATACCTTGAGGCTCAACCAAAATTCGTCGTTCATTCGACCAGATACCATGTAGCAATAATACAAATATTGTCGCCATTCTCGTTGGCCTATATGTGAGAACTCCAACGAAATGATTGCCACGGTACTCATTGTCGTAGACGTCAGCGTAGGGTGACTGTCAATCATTACTCGTCGCACAAGTCTCCCAAAAATCCATTCTCGTCGGCGGTTGCCCGTTTGCTTTCCATGGACAACAGCAGAAACTAACAACGAGGCTACTCCAACAGGGAGGTACTATCATCGAAACAAAGCCTAGAAAAATAAGTGCGATCAGCAACAGTACTCTTTGTTATCACAACAGGAAGAAAGACAGTTTCGCACGATTACTGGAACATCTGGAACTTCTGAATCTACCATTCCAGAAGAGCTCACAAAAAGCAATTCATGATGTCTGAGAACACATCATCAAGCAAGGTGAAAACAGAGATCCCAAACGGTATGGAGGATATTGAGAAGCCTCTCAATTCCAAGCCAGCAAAGGCTGGATCGAACAAGGCAATTGCCATCTTTGCCTTCCTCGTACTTGTGGGTGTTGCAGTTGTGGTGGGTGTGGTTCCTGATTGGGGAGGCAAGGACAGCAACAAGCAACAGCTCAACAACTACAATGGAACTCCAGAGACTGCTTACTACACCTCCAGCAATGGACCATACAATGTGTCTATCCCATTGTTCTCCGCCAACATCACTAGTGGGTACGCATCGAGAGATGACCTCGTTCATGACTTGGAGGAACTCGCCAAGTACCTCCTGAACGATGCCATCACAAGCAATGCTGATTCTTCGAACAGGTACTACTACGGTGATGAGGAAGCTGAGGATGCTGGTTACGATGCACCTGAGGCGGATGGGGACACTGCTGCAACAGCGGACGATTCTGGTTCGGAGGGTGTCTCGGATGCTACTGACTTCGAGACCAACAACCAGGAAGAAAACGTCGATCGGGCTGACATGATCAAGTCTGATGGTTCGTTTGTGTTTGCTGCCTTCACTGACTATCTCTTGGTGTGGCCCGTGGGTGGAGATGAGGTCATTGCTAAGATCCAGATGCCCCCCGTGAACTACAGCAACATCTTCTACTACGAAGGCGAGATCAGAGAGGAACCCGAAGAACCCATCGAAGAGAAGGACGATTCTTCCACGACATCATCAGGAGGAACAACAGATGGTGATGCTTCTGCTGGTTCCGATTCGGGTAGTGATTCCGGAGTTGACGAGCCTATGGTCGATACGGACTACTACTACTGGACACCCAGACCTTACATCAACGCGATTCTTGTTGAGGATGGACGCCTCACTGTGGTTGTCTCTGGGTACTCATACTACAGTTACGGAACAGGAGAGTCTACGGTCCTTGGTGACTACCAGGGCACCAACATTCGCGTCTATGATATCAACGGAGGTGACCCTCAGTTGGTTGGAAGCACATTCGTCAACGGATACTACCGCAACGCATACTCGGTTGGCGACAGCATGTATGTTGTTACCCAATCTTGGTTGAACACCTGGGAGCACTTGTTGGCTCCAATCCAACGATGGCAACCAGAGTTCGAGGGATTGACTGATGAAGAATATGTTGCTGCTGTCACTGCCATGGCTGACGAAGGGCTCATTGAAGCGTTCGTTGACAAGTTGATCGAAGAGCTTGAAGTCAACGGCGAGGTTGACCTTGCTCGCTTGAGCGTCTTCGCAGACTCCCTTTCTGGTGATAACTTGGAAGACTCGTTGTATTCTGGTAACATTGCCAATGCTGTCACCCAGATCACGTCCTTTGATATTGGCAGCGACAATGGGATGACTCTTGATGAGTTCCCGCTTCAGATCTCTGCCACTTTCCACCCTGGTTCGTGGGGTCAAGTGTATGCTACTGAAGGCATGATCATCGTTGCTGATCAGAGTTGGAGTTGGATCCCAGAGACAGGAGAATCCGGACAAAAGACTTTCTTGTTGGGGTTCCGGTTGGATGGCCCCTCCTCAAGTCATGCTCTCGTAGGAAGTGTGGATGGGTACCCCTTGAATGAATACTCCATCGACTTCTACGAGAATGAGAGCGGAAGTTATGTCCGAATTGCAACCTCTCAGAGCTTCTGGAGTATGTGGATGATTGATGATGTTGCCGTCGACGGTGATATGGTTGTTGACACTGATGTGGCCGAGCCCGCAGCAACTGAAACGGAAACTGAGACTGAGTCTAGCACTATCAACCAAATCATTGTTCTCCGCATTCCAGATCTTGAGAATGAAGATGGGGACAAGGTATTGGAGCAAGTTGGTAGTGTGGAGTTGGGTGAACCAAATGAGGTATGTCAGTCGCTTGGTCATGCTGTAACTATCTCTTTCTGTGTTCTAACATGGTACCTTGTTCTATAGCTCTTCACGGCCGTGCGTTTCTTTGACAGCTTTGCCTACGCTGTTACATACGAGAGGACCGATCCATTCTATGTGATTGACCTAACCGAAGAAGAACCTGAAGTCACCGGAGAACTGAAGGTATCTGGGTTCTCTGAGTACCTCCATCCCATTGACTCAAACAACCAAATGCTCGTTGCAGTTGGACAAGAAACAGATGATGCCGGGATCGTCATTGGACTTCAAGTCTCCGTGTTCGATGCCACCGATCCTTCAAGCCCTAGTCTTGTTGATCGGTATGTCGTCGAGAACGACGAGAACGCATGGTCCAGTAGCACTGTGTCCTGGGATACTCGTGCTTTCCGCTTCTTGAAGCTTGGTGAAAGCACTGGCAAGTTGATCATCCCAGTTTCAGTTTATTCATGGAGAGACTCCAAAGACAACTTCGAAGGTTTCTCGGTCTTCGACATTCAATCTGGCATGATCACTGGAAGCTTCAACATTGATCATGGAACCGACTATGGTTATTCCTACCAGTGTGGATACTACTATGGATCCTTGCCTCAACGATCGTTTGTTTTCTCTGGTGATGTCATGACCACCATGGGAGGCACCGTCATTAGTACTGATCTCTCCACCGGCAAGGAAGAGTGGAGAATGTCCCTCTCGGATGTTGACTTTGGTTGCAGAAAATAGGCACACCGCCACTACAAGAATTCTTGCACCACTGTGTCCTACTTATACAAACCTTGTACTACATGCTATTAGAACTCTCATTTTCAACCTAAACATCTCGATGCTAGATAGATGTAGACTCCTCAAAGCTTCTAGCTAGATGTAGCTCTCGACCAGAGCTCCCCTGGAAACATCCCTGCACCAATGCCATTTTGTAGCACGCAATAGAAATACGCATATCATGTCACAGTTAAACCTTTTGACTCTATTATACTTCACAAGGGACATGGGCGCGTGCCCAACTATTGAAATGTTGATTCACACCCGTAAACGATCAACACCAAACTTGGACGAAGGCTTGAAGAATCGCCCCCTCCAAACTTGCAGGGTTTCGAGTCTCATATAGACACCTACGCCAAATTCTTCTTGAAGTCCAAACCCAAGGAGGAAAGCTTGTTGGCGGCCACAACCGTCTTGACGGCAGCCTTGAACTTTCGCTTAGCGTTGAATTGCTTGAACTTCTTAAGATTGGCACCCAAATCTTGGTCAGCCAACTGTTTATCATCGGCACGGATCCACTTGTTTTTCAACGCTGCTGGGGCGTCATACCGCTCCACAGGGCTAACAGTCAACAACTTGGAAATCATATTCTTGGCATCATCTGATACTTGCCCCCAGTACTCCTCGTGGAATTCATATTGACCTTTTCGGATTTTTCGGAACAGTTCCCGTTGGTTTTGCTCAATAAACGGAGGGTATCCACCCAACAGGATGTAGACAATGACTCCGAGGGACCACATATCTGCCTGCGTATCGTATGGCTTTCCTTCAAGAATTTCAGGGGCAACGTATCCTGGAGTTCCACATTGTGTTGTGAGGGAGTTTGGAGCCTTGACACGCTTGGCGAATCCAAAATCAGCGATCTTGATATCAGAGTCATCACTTTCACTCTGTTGAAGCAAAAAATTTGAGAAAACGTTCCAAAACGGCAAATTCCAGGAGTTCATAAAAACTTACGGTCAAAAGCAAGTTCTCGGGCTTCAGATCACGATGGGCGACCTTCTTCTCGTGACAGTATCTCATGGCGTCGAACAAAATACTACAGACATCGCGAGCCTCCTTCTCGTTGTAATAACTCTTTTGAACAATTCGGTCAAACAATTCACCACCCATCATCTTTTCAGTGACAAGGTAATAGAATTGGGGTTCATCAAAAACGTCATATAGTCGGATGATGTGTCTGTGCTTCAAGTCTGAAAGAACTGAAATCTCATCCTTGAGGGCGATTTCATCCTCCTTAGACAACTTAGACTTTGTAACAATCTTGATAGCAAAAGAGCTCTTAGAATCTCGGTGGGATCCTTCTTTCACAACCGAAAAGGCTCCCTCGCCGAGCTATCGATGCAAAAATGGAAGTTAGTCGGGGAGGTCCAATGTCGTAGCGACAAGCAAAAGATACAAAATAACCGCCGCAGTATCAGAGAAAAAGGCACGTTAACGGTTAGTGACACGCGAGCATACATCAGCGATCCAAGGGATCGGAAAGTCATGATGATGATACGTACCTGCTTGCCAAGCTTGTAGAGCTCGTTGAAAGCCTTGCCGCTGGATGAATCCTCGATCCCGCTCTCCTTTTCGGAGACCTTTTTCTTAGAAGGAGTGGAAGAAGAAGAGGGTTTCTTGCCGCTTTTGGTTGACTTGCTTTGGGGCTTGGAAGGAGCGGCCTGAACGCAAAAATTTGAGTCATTCGATTTCACGCAAGAAGACTCGGATGTAAATCAAAACCAACTTACCGGTGCTGGAGCTGGTGCCGGCGCTTTCTTGGCAGGAGCTGGGGCAGGGGCCCGAGCTGGGGCCTCGTCGGGCACTTCTATGGCGTCCTTAGATCCACAAATTCCCATGGTTGTTCAATTTGTTGATGCTCAAGCCTCCCTCAACCGTTTGTACCGAATCTTGGCGGATTTGATGAGGAGTCTCGTACCGCGCGCTACTTTCTGGCACGTGCGGAAATTTCTCTAACTCGGAAGTGTCGCTCAGCGACGACCGACGACCGACGACTCAACGACCCACCGGAATAACTGGGGAACGCTCGCCAAGAAGCTAACCAAGTCCTACCTCAGTCTTGCCTGTAGTCTGAACCAGTAAAATACCTTCACGCAATTCATTCTCACCAGTGCACATCAACAAGAAGCTTACAACACTCTTCTAGTGCAAGCTCTTAGTTCTTTCACTCTTTCGCTAAAGGTTGATGTTGCTTAATCTGATAGTTTCCAGTGTATCACAGGTAGCAAAATGTAGCTTGGAAGAGATTCTATATCCTGCATGTTATGTCTATCAATTGATTCTATTCCCAATAATTCCCCCTCCCCAGCAAGCCATACTCTGTGAGTTTGATCATCTAGTCAGGGTCAGATAGCTAGCAGTGGCTTCCGTTGCTTGTAGGTCCATCTTTCATTGTGAAAGATTTGGCCACAAACCAAACGTGTATCTTTTGTGTCCAGCGTGGACATTATAGGAAAACCTTGCACAAAAACTAGCTCATCACAGTCTCTCAAACAATCATGAGCTTGTATTCAAAATCTTCCGGACTGGCATCAGTATCGTTGCCTTCCGGTGTTGGCGATGTAGCCGAGGACCGTTGGTACATACGATGAAGTGCCCATCCTTGAAATATAAACAAAATCATGGATGCGGCCCCCGAGCATTGTGGGTTCGTATACCCACCAACCAATGATATGCAACTCCAAATGGCAAGTAGAGCAATGATACTCATTCCCGGAGCAATACCTCTCTGTTTGCCTGGTGTGGATCGATTGGTAGGGGTTGCCAAGATGCAAGCCATCAGTGTCATCCATATCGCGATATGAACCATCATGTCGTCTCTTTCTGATACGATAGTGAGATGTTGCGCAATAGATGAATCTGAATGGAGCGAGATTATTTGTTGACTGAAACACAGTGCAACAAGGACAAAAGCAGTCACTCCGAAAGCAACCATTGATGTTGGACAAATTGGCTTTGTCTCGTCAGTTGTACTCTCATTCGAACTTTGTGGTTCCATGGTCTCTATTATTACGAAAGGCTTGAGTATAGAAGTTTCTATGAGTAGTGTTTGTGTTGTTGTGTTTGTTGCTTCGATGATGCAATACACACAACGGAGAAGTGAGAGAAGCAGCAGTGTTCGTGAGATTAGGTTGAAGAAAAAAGTAGTGCGTGCTAAAAACTCCATAGGTGGTACTGTTGTAATCGTAGAACCCAACGATGGCGTCGAATGCACCCACGAGGAAATCTGACTTAATAAAACAAAGAGAGAAGCCCATTGACATGAGCCTCTTGATCGGGCGCCGTACGGACTTTGGGACTATTGGCACAGTTGAGGCAATTATTATTTCTTGTTGAGACCCATACCACCACCATCACAAACTCCCCCACCATTGAAGCAGCAAAGATTACAGGCCACCATCGTCAGTCTCGTTGGTGCTGCTGTAGTAGTACTTTTGGAACTCGCATGAACCCAAGTGAAGATAGCAATATCCGTCAGTGAATACCGCGACAATGGCAAGGATTGTAATCACAGGGAAACACAACTGAATGAAATAGGATTGCCATGCAAGAATCGAATGAAATGAGCGGGTAAACCGAAACCACCATGGCCCTACCCGTACAGATTTGGCAAAGTATTGACAGGTCAAAACTTCCCGAATATGCTTCCTGAAGAGAGACCGAAGCCCCTTTCCAGACGCTGCTTCTATGAATCTCCGAATCGCCGCCTGGCCTACCATGTTGTGAGGTACCTGAATCTTTTCTCCTGCCTCGAAATCGGGGGGAACCATTTTTGGAACTGGGAATATAAACAATCTATACACGCACCAAAATGTGAGAAGTACATTCACTGACAGAGTTCTCACAACATGAAGCTCGACTTACAATATTTCCCATTGAGACCACGCGCGCATGTCCTGGTGGGCCTCGAAAATATTTTTATCCCATGCCAAAGGGTCCATGAACTGCTCCCACCAATTGGACTCTTCCGACACTTTGCTATCCGACAGAGATGCTTTGCTCTCGAGGTTTCGAAGGCGCTCAACTCGCTCAGATACAGTTGCGAGAGCTCCGCCTTCCTCGTCTTCTGTGCCATAGAGGAAGCAGAAATCTTCCGGAATTCCAGCCTGACGCAGATTTTCCTGAGCCACCGCTCTTTCCTGAGGTGAAAGAGTCTCCCCAAGCATGTCGAAGTATGCTTCTGTATTCTCAACAGAGTCGCGGCGAATCGTATTTTGCATAATGATGGAAATGATCCCTGCTTTCAAAAATCGATTTTCACCATCCCACCAAGGGGCGTCTGCAATTTCCTCATCCAAGTCAAAAAGAAATTCAAAGATAATGACTGAACCCAACAGCTCGAAAGGGTCGGAAACGTTGAATAAAATCCAAATGTTGAAAATATAGAGATAACAAACGTATCCTGTCGTAGGCAGGTTGTGAGAAAAAGTTTGGTTGGATAGAACAGAGTTTGATCCTGCAATACATACCTGTGTTCATGAACATGTCAATAGTGTAACCCAAACTCTGGGCAAAACTATCGTTGCCGGTGTCCCACGTAATCCTTCTAAGACTCTGAATGCGAGAGCTGACGTTGTCTGTCAAACCTGCCACTCGACGGAAGTTTGACCAGAGATCTGGAAGGCCGTAGCTTTCAGTTAGATTGTGTTTGCTGTGGAATGATTCATATTCTGTTTGGACGTACCTGGATTCAGTTTGTACAGGTAGTACACCAACACTCCAAGAAGCATTTCGCGAGTCCCTACCGCGATCTCATCTTCTTCTCGATCGGCACTGGTATAGTAGAAAAATAGAACAACAGGCATGAACACCTGCAGCGAAATAACGACCGCCGAGTCAATGAATCCAGTTCCTAACAGTGAAACATAGGTAAACATGGAAAAACCTGCATCATCCATATCCCATTCACCATTTTCGTTTGTGACGACTTCATGCATCATTTCAAACGGAGCCACAATGTGATCTAATAGTTCATTCTGTCCGGATGTCCCAACTTGATCATATAAGTTTCGAAAGTCTTCATTGCGTGGATCCGCTAGCCACACCTCCCAAAGTTCCACAATATAAGCACGAATATCAAAGATTTCAAAATCGTCTTGGTGTCCATCTTGGAAGCGCAGTTTGTTCTCAAGCTTGAGACAAGCCCATTGCTGCCAAACCCACGGACCGGTGCCAAAAATACGTCGGAGGGCTTCACGTGGCCATCGCACATGGTGCTCTGCCAACTTGTGGTCCACAGCTGTTTCATAGACAAACGTGTATCCATCCCCATCACTGTCCATTGTCCGAACCACATCTTCAATTTGCTCGAGACGGTAGCGCATGGATTTCCCTCTCACTTCGACCCACTCTCCAATATCGTAGCGATGGGTCTTGTGACTTCGATCAATCAATGTATTTTCCAGAATATCTTGTACAGAACAAGTGACATTGTGAAGACCTTGCATGGAAAGCCTGTTTTGTAGCCGAGCGAGTAGAAAGAGGGCATCATGCAAGTCGGCAGCAGCATAGGGGAAGCCCGTGAGATTGGTCAAATCAATATCATGCTCCTCGAAAATATCCATAATCCCATCGATCTCATCCCGGGTAATAAACTCGATGTGACGGCTTCCTGCTTCACGCAAGGCCTTGACTGTAGAACTCAGTGCCGAGTAGGTAGTTCGGAAATCCACCCCAGAAAGATCCAAAATTCTTGAGGAAGATGAATGAATCGTGGTTTGCCCACTTTGGATGCGGACCACGGGATCCGAGGGGTCTGGTATGACAGACTGATCTGGATCCATTGTTCTTGTTGGAATGAGCTATGTTTCAGTTACTACTTTGATAGTTGCAGAAAGGGTCTCGGTGTCAGAGTACACCTACTGCACCAGGTAGAAAATGTTGTCACTCAACCAAGTGAGGCAAGCAAGATTTCTTATCTTTTTTGTCCTGACTCTTGGTGGCAAATCATATATGTGGAGACTGTCACAGTGACAAGGACAAATGACCTTATGCCCCCCGAGACGACACCCCTCCTTTTTCGTCGACCAAAACCCTGCACAAACAGAAAGCAGTGGTTGTTTGACAATTTCCATGGCAACAACTCATGCTTGTTGAGACAGCTTTTCAACCATTGTACACCTTTATAGAGGAGAAGTGAAGAATAAATGATGTCAGACTTCGATTCGGGTGGAGGGGGGCAATCCCGGAAGTCCCGGACATTTGCCAAGCCGCTCAAACCTCTGTTTGATGGCAAAGGAATGGCCGGAGCCTTTGGGCTCGGTTCGGGTAGTGCAAGTGCGAGTCAAGTACCGGATTCTGATGAAGTATCCCTGGGAAGCATTCAAGATCTGCCCACCGTTCCTTCTGTCAACGAAACGCCGGGGTTGCTGAGTATGTTGACGAGTTTCCGTTCCAAGGAAAAGGCTGCACCCAATCACGTGGGTGAACTGCCCAACAAGGCAAACTTGCAGAAGATGTCCGAGCCTGTAGCAACTAGAGAAATGAGACAGTCATCTGGAAGTTATGAAGGTGGCAACGAAAGCTCTTCATCATTCTTCAAAAAGAAGTCGCCAGGGGTCACCTCCCCGGGCAAACCGTCGGGTGCAAAAACTGCTTCGATGAACTTATTCTCGGGTTTGCGCAAACCAGAGGCCAAGCTACAGCCTTTGAATGACGATGAGGACTTTTTTGCAGCGATGGACCAGGGTTCTGAAAGTGCAGCGGATCAAGCCTTTGACATTCGGAGTCCACCTCCTTCCGTTGAAATGGAACAATCACCGAGCATTCTTTCAAGCCCGAAGGACCTTGCTGCCAAGACGCGCGACCGCAGAGCTGCAAGAGGCATTACCAAGCGGCCAAATCAAATGTCAGAATCAAACCCAGCTCCCACGCCGGAATTTGATGACTGGTTGCCCATCGTGGCTCCCAATGCGAAAATTCCTGTCAAAGCTCCCTCCATGATGGTTGACCAGTCTGACGATCAGTCTATATCTTCAATATACGCCAAACGGAAACCGCTGGCCAAAGAAACCTTAGCTGCTCAGGAATTGGCGAGAAAACAGCAAGAAGAACTTCGACTTCTCATGGCCCACACGTCGGTGCCCGTCGATGTTTTGGATGACCTCAGCGTTGCAAATAGTACCACACAGCACCTGGAAACAAAACGTGATTGGCAGGACATCACTGGCGACCAAAATGATGCATTTGAGAAAAGTATGGCTCGGCAATTAGATCGTGCTTTGGAGTCGTCGGATGATGATGAAGATTTTGATCGCCCACGTCCCAAGACGAAAGAGGAGAGGAGACTCGAAGAAATCATGAGAAAGCAACGCGAGGAGCTATATGGTGTCATTGAAAGCACTGTCGACGCTGATGATGCATTGGTTAGTGAGAAACTGTATACAAAACAGGACAGGAAAGATGCCAAAAAGACAAAAAAGTGGCATGATATTACGGAAGACACAGCCAAACCCAGTTCTCAATACTTGGATGCGACTCAAGAAAGTGATGACGATGATGACGACGACCGTGCACGAAGGAAGAAAAAAGATGACCGCAAATGGGAGGATGCGATGAGACAGCAAGTCGAAGATCTACGAACTACCATCAATCAAACGGTCGACGCAGAAGAGGCACTTGCTCCAGGGAAACCGTCTTCTTCACGGGAAAAAAAGGAATCGAGGAAGACGCAAAAGGCTTGGATTGACATCGGACCAGACACAGCAAAATCAAACAATCGCTCCGCCTCACATATTCACAGTGATGAGGAGAGTGAAGAAATGATGTCACCGTCTGGTAGGAACAAACAAGCGAAAAAACTGGAGGAGCAAATGCGGCGACAGGAGCAGGAACTCAGGGACTTGATCAAAGGGAAAGTCCAAGTGGATGACTCTGAGGACCCTGTATTGGAAGCATCAAGCAAAGAATCCCGAAAGGCAAAACAGACAAGCAAAGACTGGCAGGGAATCGCTGGTGCGAAGAGGTCAAATTCATTGGGATCAATTTCAGAAGACGATGGCGCAGATGACAAAGAGTTTGTTTCTCCCAGAACCCGGCAAACCCGCAAGCTCGAGGCAGCCGCAAAGAAACAGAACAAACTGCTGCTAGAAGCACTCGCAAATACTGTTGACGCCACTTCAGCCCTCGAGGCACCTGAGTATCAGAGGAGCCCAAGGAAAAGCAAGAATCGTAGCCAAGATACGTCCGCCTTGGCAGAACAAATTCTTTCGAAATCGAAAGCTATGAAATCTCCGGGATCTTACGAAAGAGAAAAACTGCGAAGTACCCCCGCTGTTGAGAACAAATCCAGAAATACTGAGCTTCAACCTGACGTGGAAGAGATAGAGGAGCTCCCAGAAACTGCCCCCCTGAATATCGAGAGCAAGTGGCATGATGTGTCGACAGCTAATCACCCCTCCTCCGGAAATTCGCGGCGAAAATATGATCAGGAACAAAAGTCAAACAAGCCAGAGAAACCTAGGTCGTCAAGGGATATGGCTGTGCGAGATGATGTAGTACCAGATGAGCAAGTCGCAGATGAACTCCCAAACGTAGAGGAACGCCCCGGAGTGTTTGTTGGGGATACCATTCGGTCCGCCCAGTATTCGCAGTCTCTTGAGAAGAATGAGAAATCTCGTAGCCGCAAATCGTCAAGTGATCGTGGTCAGGACAGCAAGTCAAAGCAGAAGAAGGACTCTAAACGAGAAAGATCGAAGAGTAGATCCAGGAAGACTAAGGGGCGAGGGAAATCGGGAGCTAACTTCGGATGGGAGCGAGTGTCTAGTCATCGGAAATTGGAGACGGAACCACCTCGTCCAAAAGGGAAGTCATCCAGTACCAAGGCAAACAAGCCAGGACAATCTGGAACTTCTGCTGAGGGCGACAACAAAAGAAAAACTAGCCAGGTTGCCCCCATACAAGAAAATTCGGAGAGTCGCTGGGACTCGGGCAAACTCCAGAACCACGCTGATAGAGACGGCCCTGTTGGTGTGCAGAGGTACAAGTCAAACACTTCACTGTACCCAGCAACAGTGCCAGCAGAAGAGAAGGCGGACGTTGAAACAATGAGCCAAGCGGCTTCTTTGGATGATGATGTCATGGATGTGGGGGTTGATGATGTAGACTTGGCGTTAGCGCCTGGGGGGTGGACAGGTGTTGCCGTGGGCCGGCAAAATGCCGCAAAGGGTTATCGTGCAAATTCGATAGACGATAGATCTCCTCAATCTAAAGCTGTGAGTGACGAGACGAAGAGTGACAACGAACCGATTTCTGCCGATGACATCGATTCTGTCAGGGGCGATGAGACGATGGCACTTGCACCTGGTGAATGGACTGGCGTCACTTTGGGTCGACCTGGAAATAGCAAGGGTTACAAGTTGGAAACTTCGAAAGATATTATTCAAGGGAAAGCCAATGCTGCAACGGATGTATCCGGTGACGATAAACTGGACTCTGACAGCGGGAAGGAAACCGGTGGGAATGAGGACGAGCTTCCTCTCGCACCGGGTGAGTGGACTGGACTCACTCTTGGTCGCCCAGGATATGACAAGGGGTACAAGCTGAAAACTGCGGAAGAGTCAACCAATCGGCAAGCTGAATCCGCGAAGACTGCATCAAGTGGAGAGAAACAAAAGCCAGATGAGCGGAATGGCACTGTTCTCGGCGGGGATAAGCTTCCTCTTGCACCCGGTGAGTGGACTGGTGTAACTTTGGGGCGAACTGGATATGACAAGGGATACAAGTCGAAAACAGCGGAAGATACAACTTATCAACAAGATGAACCCAGGAAGAGTGTACCAGACAAGGAAAAACCAAACTCTGACATGGAGAAGGGCACTTATAGGGGCGATGATGAACTTCCTCTCGCATCTGGTGAGTGGACTGGAGTCACTTTGGGTCGCCCCGGGGTTAACAAGGGGTACAAGTCGAAGTCGTCAGAGGAAAAAAATCGTCCAACAGATCATTTAGTCAGCATGTCTTTGAAAGGACCTGAGAATTCAGACACTGGAAGTGGCGATGTTGTCGACAAGGACAGGAGCTTTCCAAATGCACCGGGTGAGTGGACTGGTGTTGCTCTTAGTCGCTCAGGTTATGATAAGGGATACAATGTGTCAAACGACACTTATCAAGAACACGATCCTTTGGATAGCAAGCCAGGCAAGGAATCTGAGACATGCAGTGCTAGAAAGTCATTCTTCGAAGATGAAGGCCTACCGCTGGCACCTGGCGAATGGACTGGGGTGGCATTAGGAAGACACGGACATGAAAATGGGTACCCGTTTAGAGAATCGGAAGACACGTACAGGGTTGCAGAACCTATCATGGGCATGTCAGGCGGGAATTCAGGGCAAGGTACTGCAAAGAGGAATCCCATTGACAATGGTGAAGACCTGTCACTTGCACCTGGTGAGTGGACAGGAGTAGCTTTGAGTCGCTCAGGATATGACAAAGGCTATAAGTTCAGCAATGATGAAGCAACATATCCTGAGAGAACACCAGGAACTAGCAGCTCCAAGAAAAAGTCAAAGAAATCTGCTACCGGAAAGGAAGATGACGAGGAAGACCTTCAAGACCTTCCGCTCGCACCTGGAGGGTGGACTGGTGTGGTCCTTGGTCGGCCAGGTGTTGAGATTGGGTACAACTTGAAGACAGGAGCAACTCATTCTTCGGAAGATGCTGCGGGGGAAGACAAAAGTCGATCCAAATCAGATGGAACGAACTATCCCGACCACGATGGGGCCTTGGCTCTTGCCCCGGGAGGGTGGACCGGTGTTTCTCTGGGGCGCTCTGGTATGGATACGGGCTATAGCACCGGTAGACACGACGGGTCTAGTAAAGTGGAATCGGCGACATCAGGTTCAAGAAAAGACTCTGGAGAAGAGAATGGTGATGGAAAGAAGTCCTATGGGGAAAATGAAGATATGGTAGCTGCCCCAGGTGGTTGGACTGGTGTAAGCGTGGGGCGCCCAGGGGCCGAGAGGATGTACAACAAAGAGTACAGTAGCGGCGGCAAGGCAAGGCCAACTGAACATGACGGTGATCCTGGTACAGGCGCGGGACGATTGGGCCGGTCAAATGGCGGTCCCCAGGACTCCAGTGGGGACGAGAAGAATGCGTCGTTATCGCCCCAGGGCGACAAGCAAGGATCGTCGAGTGCGAATCGGAAAATGGCTACTGCGAGTACAAGTCGTAAGGAACAATCACGTACTAGTGCAGGGCAGGCCCATGATCTCTCGACCGCCGACGGTGAAGACGTTGACCCGTTTGCCATGCGCCCTGTCGTTAACCCCTTCTCCCATCGCCCCCCTGAAGCTGGGCCATTCGCTGATCGTCCACCAGTTCAGCAATTTTCAACTGATGACGAATCTGACAACATGACGACTCAGTCAGAAGACCGTCATTTTGTGAAACAAGCTTCGCGAAGGTCGCTTTTGCGGCAAAAAGTCCATGATCGACGAGAGGCTTTGTCAAATATTCTGCACACTACGAAGGAAGCTACATGGTACACTGATAACGAGGTACTTGATTTGAAACGGAAGCTTGCTCTTAGCCAGGCCCTTGTAGAGAAATTGGAAGTCGAGAATGAGATTGTGAAGAAAGAGTCTGTACTGGCCATGGCGAAAGCTCAGTCTACTCTTCTCATCCAACGTCAAAACCGTGAACAAGAACTCGAAGCAAAAATCATTGAATTGATGAATCAACGCAATGCGGCTGTCCTTGAGTGTCATGAACTCAGAATTTTGCTGATGGGAAGTTGTGATATGTGTCGGGGACGTTTTGATCAGCACAAGCAGTATGCGATGGACTTTTCCGTCAGAAACACGATACTATCAAAGAGAGAGAGGAAGAAGTCTTCTGCTTTCGAATGGTTCACCGGGGGCCTGGCCGATGAAACTGAAAGCTTGGATCTTGAGCCGAATGGAAAACGTGTCAAAACCCCCAGGTTGGATCTTGATGCATTGTCATTGGACACAGCACTTCCCGACACGAGCATTCTGCCATCGTTCGGAGCGTTCAATGAAACCCCAATGCATTGGCTTTCCGACAAACTTTTTAGGAATCGAAGCGAGCATAAGAGAAGTGAAACAACAAGCCATCGCCCAATGATTGAAGAGGTGATAGCTTATACCAACAAAACCGACAGCTCGACAGCATCATCGAAGCAGGAAATACAGCAATCCGAGGAAGGACCCGAAGCACTCCCAGGAGTTTCAGATGATGACCTTCTAAAAATGGTGGCTACAGAACTCGAAGTTCCAAAGGAAAACGTCACTGTACAAACTTCCGAGCAAGGGCCTGCAGTGTCTTCAGCGTTGGCCTCTACTGATATTTTGAATGCAGAAAACAAGGCTGCTGTGCCTTTGAGCGAAGGCACCGGCGTTCGAGAGTTGCCACCAGCCGTCGCCCCGCCACAACAGGCTGCTCCGTCAAACAAATCGTCATTCTTTAGTAATCTTTTTGGAGAGAGAGTGGAAGAAGAGTTTTCAACTCTACAACAAGAAAAGCCGCAACAGCCTGTCGCCCCTAAGAAATCGAATTTCCTGAGCAGTCTATTTGGTGAAAGAATCGAGGGTGATGCTGAGTTCGCAAACTTGAACCGCTCAAACGGTGCGCAGCCTGAGGGAGGACTTGGTTTGCCAGGAGGGCCAGAGTCAGCAACGCTTAGAGGAGAGAAGGTTCTGGATGATATGGCGATTTTCAACAGTTTGTTGGCGTCAGGAGCGTCTGCGAAGAACAAACCCAACCCAACCAGGAGATTCGGTTTGTCGGATGAAATGTTTGACGGAGATTCTCGAGACACTGCCTTGTTATCTTCGCCGAAAGCCACGAAATCAAAACAGAAATTCGGCTTGTCAGATGAAATGGTTGATGATGATACTCGAGATGCTACAATCCTATCGCCTGGTCTCCAAAAGCGAGAAAGTGGAGACAGTCTTCAGTATGGTAGCGAGTCACCTGGAGGGTTGGGAGCCGAAAAGTTTGACGAAAACACTCACGATGCAAAGCTGCTGGAAATACTTGGTGATGTGAAACCATCCTCGACGACTACTCCGGTTCACTCCAAAGGAAAATTCGGAATGCCAAAGGGGTTGTCGCCGACATCCAAACTGACTTCGCCCTTTGCCTCTCAAGCCTCGCGGAATAAAGGCATGCTATCCAACAAGGGAAGGAGAGGTTCCACACAAGCAGCGAGCTATTTGGGTCGCTTTTCAGCAGGTGGGGGCAACAAAGATGAGTCTGTGAGCCCGGTACCCTTGACTGGTGGAGGGGGTTCAGGAGGAAACAGGATGAAACCACGAATATCAATGTTGAATCATGTCCCAATGGACGTTGAACTTGAAGGAGAACGACCTTGGAGAAGCGATTCTGGTCCAAAATCTAGATTGTCGTCTTCTTCGGCAGCTCCTATTCTTGAAGAAGACACTGAAGATTCCATTCGTTCACCGAGTGAGGATAGACCAACTGTAGAAGAAGAAACGCATTCCGATGATGACGACGAGGGTGATTTGGACCACATCGCAGCTCTATTGGCTGTTGAAGGAATGTAATGTGAATTGATATGAATACGATGTACAGTAATTTTGTAATGAAATGCGTCACCTAATGTTATCGGGTGGGTTACATGTAGTTGTTTCAGACTGGGCTGCCAGGTTGGCGCCCCAAAAGTTCCCGTTTTACATTGATTTTGCTTCAAACGTTTCCACAACACTTGAAGTCTTTAGCACTCGTAGAACCCGGCAGCAATGGGTTGAGTGTTCATGTTGCGCACAGACAATCCCCGGTTGTTGAAAGGCTTAGCGACCTTCTTGGCAGAATCTCGCTGATGAGCAGCGGCTGCCAAAGAACGCCACTTTTGGGGGTGCGAAGGATCAGCGCTGGCGAATCGTGCTTGTTGTTCAGGCTTGACCGACTTGTTGGTAGGTCGGAATTGATACGCGGTAGCGTTTTCCTTGTTGAGGATAGAAGACATGGTAGTGCTGTCGCTGGTGGAGACAACAGACAAAGAGCTGCGGAACACTTGCTTCCTGACATTGGACAGCCCCGACCCAGTGGTGGAGTATGTCCCTTCACTCATGCGAATGGTATTAGGTTGAGAGACTTGAGTGTTTGCGTGTTCTTGGCGAACAGTGGCAACAGTTGCTGACCCAATGGTCAACTTGCTCATATCCCCAGTGGCAACGGAGAGCTTGCTGGCATCATCATCGACAGCATGCTCATGCTCGTCGTCATGCGACTCCACGGATGAGTCGTCATCAATTGGGATAGTGTTGAACTTAGCAGCGGCCATGGTGTTGATGGCCTTAAGTCCAACGACAGTGGTCTTGTAGTTCACGATGGCTCGAGTACGAACAGCATTGGAATCAACGACGGTGTACTTGCGAGGGTTGCTCTTGGTCCATCGGTGATTCTTTCGGTCAATCTTGGCATCGACGACTCGTTGATTCAACTCTTCAATCTTGCTGGCCACGCTGCCAGCAGACTTGACTGAGCGAGTACTCTTGATAGCTTGCTTAGCCTTGGACTTGCGAGGGCTCTTGTATGGAACTTCCTTTTTGGTTTGCACCTTCTTCATGCCGCCATCGGCATTCTTGTCGAACATAGTCTTGGCATTTTCAAATCGGAGGTATGGAGATTTGGCAGGCAAGTCGGCATTTCCTCCGTAAGCAGGAGAGACATGGGTCACATTTCCATCCTTGATAGTGTACGACCAGTTGACAGGACCAGCTGGAGCGGACTGTACAGACTTGGCGGTCACTGCCGTCTCCTCACTCAAGCGAGCTGGTTGAGATTGTTGAGGAGGGACATCAGAAGTGATGTCAGTCAAATCCGAAACCTTGTTTTGGATTTCAGGAATTTCATGAACATCAACAGTTCCGTAAGATTCGAATCTGGTCTTGGCAGATTGGAAACGGAGGTAAGGGGAGTTGGTGTGCTTCTTGAGGTCAGCTCCTTGCTTGTAAGGAGTGGCTCCGTTGCCGTTGGAGCACCAAAGTCCCTTGCGCTCAGGAGTCTCTTGCTCGGTAGAGCAGTCTGCAGAGAAGCTTACTGTTTGCTTCTGGGCGGGCTTGACTTCTTCAGTCTTCTCAGCTGGCTTCAAAATACTCTCCATGCTGCCGCTAGAAATAGAGGCCTTCTCAGAGACACTGCTGCTTTCGACGGTGGGAACGTCGATGGACTCTCGAAGAGCCAAAGCCACGGAAGCGGAATCGGTGACAGCGTCAAGGAGAGAGAAACGAACTTGTCTGTCGTTGCTCTTGTAGGAACTCTCGGAAGGAGATGGGAGAGCATGAGTCTTGGGTACAATGGCAACAGCCTTGGCATTGGAACGGGTAGAAAGTCGGCTCCTGGCAGCAAGGGTGTTGATGGAGAAGAGAGAGTTGTCGCTCTTGCGGTTGCGAAGCAAAGGTTTGTCGTTCTCCGATGCAAACAAGAATCCAGCGTTGTTGGAGGCTTGATTGGACACCATAGTTTGAGCCATGGAAGGAGAAACCATTTGCGAATCCATGGACATCAAGGATGGGCTGGTAGTGTAATCGGGACGTTGAGGGTTTCCAAGGGAGGTAGGAGTGCCGCCAGTGCGAGCTTGGAGAGCCATGGTGCGGAAGTCTCCAGATTCCAAATAGCAAGGAGCAGATTCGGTGACTCGAATTTCCCAGGGGTCGTAGCTTCCACTGGCGCTGCCGTCATCCGCCGACAAGGTAGGAAGCACAGGACGGAAGAGAGACTCAAGCTTGCTGATCTTTTGCTTGGGCTCAACCTCGGACTTCTTGGGACCCAAGGTAGCAACCTGTTGCAAGGCTGCCTTTTGAGTGACTTGACGAGGGCGGAAAGCCGACTGCGCAGTGGCTTCGTTGGGTCGCATGTACGAGAGGCAACTGGAGGAGTCATCTCCGTCGCGAGGAGACTCGGCCTTGACAAGTTGAAGCTGCTTGGCCTTGCTGGAAACATTAGAAGTATCGGTGGAGTCATCAGCAAAAACAGGGTCCGATTGGTCGTCTTCTTGGATAGATTGGACGGAATAGTACCCAGGGGTGGCGGCAATGGTTCCAATAGCAGTTTGGTAGCGGATCATGCTGGAAGTGGGAGACACGAAAGGCTTTCCAAAAGACTGTCGACCAGACTTGATGGAAGAGATGGACTGTCTGTTGGCCTTGGTGGTGGCAGGGGCAGCATCGAGATTCTCCTCAATGATGCTGTCAACGGTTCTGGAGAGGACGGAGGCAACTCCACCAGACTTTCGTCCTTCAAAGAGGTTGCTGACAGGAGAGTCGGGATCTTCCTTTCCGAGCATGGAAGAAAGCTTTTGTACAGCCTTGTTCTCAACATAGGGAGAAGCCTCTGCGCTTCCTCCCGACAAGCGAGAGAAGTAGTCCTCGGCGTGGTGCAAGGCAGCACCAACATCAATGGTGGCAGAGTTTCCGGGAAGCTCAATTGGCTTGGAGTACTGTTCAGGCTCCACGAATCCCTCAGCTTCTCGAATCACAAAGGAAGGCTTGGTCTTGCCCAACGACTTTTTCTTGGGGACAGCTTCCTCCTCCAACTCTGGCTCCTCTTGGATGACAGGAACAGAAGTAGACACGGTGGTGAGGTAGCGGTCCACCTTGGTAGGAGAAAAGATCTCTTGCTTATTCTTGTCAATTCCCAAAGTGCCAGGGTTTCTTTGAGCTTCCTCGGCAAGTTGTTGTTGCTCCAGCTGAGCGTCGACAGGTGGTTCGACAAAACATCCCTTCATGGCAATTTGCGTCTTTTTGAAGATTTTCTTGGTCTTCTTGAAGAAACGAGGACGGCGGTTCTCCTTGTTGGCTTCTCTCCTGGCCTTGCGCTCAGCTTCTTCGACGGCCCGTTCCGTCTCCTTGGAAGGGAAATAGAAGTGACTGGGTGGTGGAACACCTTCGGAGACTCGAGTGGGAGCATGCAAGGCAGGGTTCTGGCCGCTGTGCTTTTTGGCTACCGTCCGCGAGACCTGTCGATTGGCATCCACTACGGTCGGGAGGGAAGGATTGGCAATCTCATGGTTGTGTCGGTTTCGATAGATGCGATGAATGTCGGAAGGACAAGAAATATCGGAAACGGGAGAGATGATTTGGAATTGTTCTCCCGAAGCCCCAAACTCTTGTGGGGCTTCCAAAGGTCTGGAAGTCTCTGATCCCATGGTATATGCAGTAGTTGTGTGGAGTGGGAAGTGAAAAGATGTTTTGCTGTGGAAGGAAGAGAAACAAGTTGTGGGAATGTTGTCCCAACGAGACTATGGAAGTCGTCCGTGTGAGATGTTGTTGTGATGGAAGAAGCGTCTCCTCGCCAAAGGGTTCCAAGACGTTGGAAAATGTGAGCCGCAACCGTTTCCTTTGGAAGATGTCTCTCGTGTCTTCCTTCGTAGATCCCAATGTTATAAAATATACCAATCTGTAGAATCGAAATATAAGGTTGCATAGAGAAGCCTCCGCGCGGTGCAGGCAAGGAACGCGGGTAACACGACAGGCGCGGGAAAGTGCGTGACCTTCGTATAGAATCCAACGATGTGAATTTCATGTGTGTAAGACTAGGCGTCTGTGCTTTTGGAGTCCGTCCTTCTGTCACATTGGATATAAGTCCACCCATTGGAGGCAGCGTGCATGTGTTTTTTGGAGGTTTGAAGAGGAGCCACTTGGGCGCGGTGACTATTTGCTTCTTGTCTCATTGTTGCAATACGTAGTGCAAGTTGTGAGAGATCTTGTACCACCGTCCGGGACAGTTGCAATACAAACAACATCCACACTTAGCTAGACACAATGGCTTCAACACCAGAATCGAAGCCTTCTGCTGCCCCCAAGACTCCAGGATGGGGCAAAGCTTTGTTTGGAATGTTCAGCACGCAAAAGGCTCCCCGAGACCAAGCTTCCATCACCACCCTTGATACTCCAGGAAGTGTCATGTCTGCGACACGATCCCCTGCGGAAGCATCCACTCGTATGGATATTCAACTGACGTCTCCGCCGCTGAACGATGGAGGCATGACCAGCGCAGCTCTGCAGCAACCTGTGGTGGACCTTTTGGATTCGAATCCTCCTCCCATGCCTTCCAAAGCCGAGACTCCGTGGAAGCCTCCGCCTCAACAGCCGATGCAAGAAACCGATCCTTCTAATTCTGGGATCGTCTTCTCGCTTGGCTCATCGTCTACCAAACCTACCCCTAGAAAGACTCATCCACGGGTTAGTAAGCGGTTTCAAATCCTCAAACTGAGGAAGCGTGATGCTCCTCTGGATCCACAGAGAGCACGCTTCGTCCTCGATCAGTCCAAGAGTCTCTTCCAGTCGTCCAAGAATCTTGCTGATGCACACACTGCCAGATATCAGTCTATGCGCCAGGGACGCAGACTCATGGGAACCAACCAATCGGGAAGCCGGGTACTCTCCACCAAGCGTACCTCCGACGATGCGTTCGAGGAAAAGCCTGCCAAGCGTACCAAAGTCCAGTTTGACGATTCTGTCGCCGCCCCGGAGAAGCCAGCTCCTGTGTTCGAAATGGTAACTCCTGCCAAGCCAAAACCCAGTCGACAGGCTACACCTTTCAAACCTGCCCCTGTGCCTGTCCAATCGCCGGAGGTCTCCATGACAAGTGAAACGTCCTCCAGTTCGCGCAAACTTCGCCCCCATCCGGAGATCGATGTGCAATCGGATCTGTTCGAGGGGACATACTTGCGTGACCCGGTCGCAAGTGAACGGGTACATACTCAAGAACCTTCAGTAACGTTCACGGCAGAATCCGTGCTTCCACAGACACGTCCTCACTATTTCAAACCAGCAGCACCAAAGATCAAGGCTGCCATCTCCACGCCCGAGCCTGTTGCCGCGGCTGCAAAACCCATGGAAATTCTCCCAAAATTCTCAGTTTCCAAGGAAGTGACAGGAGGCGAAACTCCTGCCAAACCCCCAGCTGCCAATGGCTGGGGTGACATTTTCAAATCGAACAAATGGAAATGCGCAACTTGCTTGTCACAAAATGAACAAGAATTGACTGCTTGTTTGGCATGTGAAGCTCCGCGTCCAGGCTACGAAGACAAAAACAAGTCGTCCTCCACCGGTGCGAGTAGTGCTCCCAGCGCATCCATTGGGGCCGGTGGTTTCTCGTTTGGTGGAGCGGCGTCGGCACCTGCACCAAATGCTTCAGTTGGGGCTGGTGGTTTTACGTTTGGTGGGGCGGCATCGGCACCGGCACCAAGTGCTTCCGTTGGGGCTGGTGGTTTTACGTTTGGGGCCCCAGCGGACAAGGCTCCAGCTGCTTCCGGTGGCACTAGTGGCTTTAGTTTTGGTGCAAAGAGCGAGTCTACCTCGACGGCTACGACAGAGGCAAAAGAAACGTCTACTTCCTCTGGCTTTGTTTTTTCGTCGTCTTCGGATTCATCCAAACCTTCTACCGGTTTCTCGTTCGGTTCTAGTCACACCATTTCGCTGCCCGTTCCATCACAGGACCCACCTAAAGAATCTTCTCCTGCCCCTGCTCCCGCTGGTGCATCGTTGTTTGAAGCCAAGACGGACAAGAAACCAACCTTTTCGTTTGGGAAGGAATCTGAATCTGGTTCCAGCAGTGAAACTCCCAAGGCCGAGTCTGCCAAACCCATTGGCTTCTCTTTTGCCTCCAGCCCTGCTCCTACCCCTGCACCCGGAGCCGCTCCTTTCAAGTTCAATCTCTCCTCGAATGGAGCCACGCCTGCAGCTACAACCCCCGCCGCTGACATTCCCAAGACAAGCGCTCCGTCATTCTCGTTTGGTGCCAAGAAGGACTCGGAGCCCGAAAAACCTGCGACAGAGTCAAAGCCGGCTTTTTCTTTTGGATCCGCCAGGAAGGAACCTGACACAACCAGTACGCCAGCAGCCAAGTTCAGTTTTGGAGCCCCTGCCGCGGCACCGACTCCTTCGGAGAAGGCCGCGCCGGCATTTTCTTTTGGTACGGCTCCTGCCAGTGAGAAAAAGCCTCCTGCCGAAACCAAAGCAATCGTCCCGCTGGGCAGCATTCGTAACCGAGATGACGATGACATAGATGATCGGCGAAAGAAGCGTCGGGGAAGGGGAGACGACGATGACAACGCTGGCCCATCGATTACGCCAGCTCCAAGCACTGGTTTTAGCTTCGGCGGGTCCTCTGCTCCTGCTCCAACTCCTGCTGCTACGTCGTTTAGCTTTGGATCCGCTCCTAGTGCCCCCGAGACCAAAGAGGCCACAGCACCCGCCGCTATGTTTGGCAGTACCACCACTAGTGACGCTGCGGACAAGCCTTCCGTGACACCTTTCAAATTTGGGTCTTCAACACCTGCACCTGCAACGGATGCTCCTACTCCTGCGTTTGGGTCCACTCCTGCCCCCGCTCCTTTTTCGTTTGGATCCACACCGGCACCTGCTCCCGCGGCTCCTGCTTTCGGGTCCACTCCTGCACCTGCCCCAGCGGCTCCAGCGTTTGGCTCGACTCCAGCTCCGGCAGCTCCCGCATTCTCGTTTGGATCTGCTCCAGCACCAATGGCTCCTGAACCAGCGGCCCCTGCTGCTTTCGGTTCGACACCAGCAGCACCCGCCTTTGGATCAACGCCTGCCCCTGCTTTTGGCTCGACACCGGCCGCTGCCGCACCCGCCGCTGCTTTTGGGTCCACCCCAGCTCCTGCTCCAGCATTTGGATCAGCACCAGCTTTCGGAGCACCTGCACCCGCAGCTTCGTTTGGATCCGCCCCACCAGCATTTGGTAGCACACCAGCGCCGGCACCTGCTTTTGGATCAGCTCCTGCACCTGCACCATTTGGTGCAGCATCCAGTGCCCCATTCGGCGGTGCTCCTCCTGCTGCAGCCCCACAAGGGTTCGGTGGCGCTCCCGCATTTGGATCGGCTCCTGCTCCGGCTCCCTTTGGAGGTTTCGGTGGAGCACCTACTGCTCCTGCTCCCCAACCAGGATTCCCTGCAGCTGGTGGAGGCTTTGGAGGTGCTCCTGCACCCGGAGGGTTTGGCGGTGGATTTGGAGCCCCGGCAGCCCCTGGAGGTTTCGGAGCCCCAGCGGCACCACCGGCAGCGGATGGAGGTGCAATGTTCAGTATGGGATCTGGAGGCGGCGCTCAAAGCGCCTCCAAGACCCCTGGCCGTCGTCGAATCATCCGGGCTAAAAGACCAGGAGGTTCCAGACCTGCCTAATATAAGGAATGGAGTGCGGTATCGCTATCTTCTCAGTTCCGTAAAAGTATGCTTTCGAATTCTACTAGCGCCTAGTGAAAACAGTACAAACAAGCAGTAGTCTATTTCCCCCATTATTTTATGTCATTTAGCGTTTTCTTGTCTTGCCCTTGGCACGTCGTCGTGCACTTGCACCAGTGGATGCAACATTTACTGCAAACCCACCACCGGTACTAGCAGGAGGAGCAGGGTTGGCTCCAAATGCTGGAGCTGGGGCAGCGCCTCCTCCTCCAAAGGAAAAGCCAGGTTGACTGGGCGTCGAGGTTGCGGGTCCTCCAAATGCCGGGGCAGCTACAGCCGGAGTAGGAGCTGGTGCACTTCCAAAGGCAAAGCCAGGTTGACTAGCGGGTGCTGCGCCAAACGGAGCAGCCGGTGCAGCAGCAGTAGTAGTTGTTGTTGTAGCGGCCGAGCCACCAAATTGAAAAGGAGCCGAGGATGATGGTGGTTGAGAGGTTGCATTGGTAGAGGGAGTGGATCCGAATTGAAAGGAAGGCTGTTGTGAAGCTGATGGTGGAGCAGGAGGAGTTGGTGTACTTCCAAAGGTCGGAGGGGCGGCAGGTGCAGGAGCTGGATTCGATCCAAATTGAAAGGTACTCGTACCAGTGGAGGGAGCAGGGGCAGCAGCAGGCGGAGCAGAAGCCGGTTGAGGTGCAGAAGCAGCACCGCCGAATTGAAAAGCAGGTGCAGGAGCCGCAGTAGAAGCATCACCGGCGGGTTTGGGAGCTGAAGATCCAAACGAAAAGGCTGGGGTACTACCGTTTGCAGTGGCCTCGTTGGTAGAAGCAGCATTTGCTTCGGTGGCAGCGGGAGTTGTGGATCCAAAGGAAAACGCTGGCTTGGAAGTTTCTGTGTTATTGGTAGCAGCGGGAGCGGGAGCAGCTGCAGGGGTAGAACCAAACGAAAAGGAAGGCTTGTCTGCAGCGGGAGCACTAGCGTCGGTACTTGCAGGCGCAGCAGCAGCAGCACCAAATGAAAAGGTAGGCTTGGCGGCATCTGTGGCGGTAGTTGTGGCAGGTGTCGTACTGTTGGAGTCCGCGGCAGGAGCGGCACCAAACGAGAACGAAGGTGTCGCTGCCGCCGTTCCATTGGTTGAGGAACTGACTGCTGGAGGTACCGTGGGAGCAGCTGCCGCTACCGCTGCCACTGCTACTACCTCTTCTTTTTTGACCCGTTTGGTATTCATATCCTTGAGAATGCGATCTTCTCGTTCTTGTCTTTCCCGTTTGGGCAATGGTTTGCGCATTCCAGTCACCATTCGGTTGTTACTCAACAATGGCATGGTCCGATTCCACTGATGAAGAGGGATCCGTCCGGATGTTACTTTGCGCCGTTTGGAAGGAGTTGCCAAGGATGTTTCGGTGGTTTGTTGTGGTTCTTCCTGAAACCGACGTTTGCGCATTTGGACGGAAAGTGCTTCTCCAGGAACAAAGGGTGGACGTTTCACAATCATGGTGGTGGATGTATTGTGGTTGTTGGAATAAACCGTTGTAGAGGAATAATCATATCGACTGGATCGCAGTTGTATTTGTTGTTGTTGTGGTGTTGGAACAACGGGGCGTCGTGCCAATGTTTTTTTCTTGGGACTCTTCGGTTTGGAATGGACAACTGTATGCACAAATGTCGTGGTTGAGATGGGTTCCTTTCTGGGAGAGTTGGGAGCGAGATTGGGTGAAATGGTGGTTGTGTGTGGTTTCCCGTGGACTGCTTGTAGTAGTGGTGACTTGTTGGAAGAAGGAGCAGACTTTCTTGGAGAAGAATTGACATTGTTACCAATAGCCGCATGATGCCTGAGGTCCACTTGCAGTTTGGAGGAACGTTCGGCAGGAATGTAATTCGACTCGTCCTGTTCCACCACAATACGCTCCTCAGTCGTTGTCGGTACAAGTACACTGCTATGAATGGCATTACTCGTACTACTGTTGACATCTTGCAAGACACACAATTGAGGATACTTGTGTTGCCGTTGTCGCAGCCGCCAACGATACAAGAGTGACCTCACGAGAGGAAGAAGAATCCCAACGACCAAGGACAAGAAAAATACCCGAGGTGTCACATTGTTCCAACCTTGTAATGAGAACAAGGTTGAAGCGCTCATGGTCGTGTCGGTACTCGTACTCGTAGTCGTTGACATGGTGTTGTTGTTGTTGTTGTTTCTCCTGATTCCGTCTTCTCTCCAAGTAGAGACTGGAAATAAAGGAAGTATCGGTGCACAGCGGCAGTTTATTATGGCGAATGCAACCATTCAATTTTGAAAAAAATAGGGCTACGGAAGGGAGGACAGACACTATGTCTGACGTGGCATTTCTAGACCTCGCTCCTCCCATGAGAAAAACTACACGATAGAAGACTGCCGCACCATACCAATATAATATTGTAGCAAAAGATGTGATACTCCCCTATAATAATTTAGGATCGACGAGGCTTGTTGCGCTTCTTGACTTGAACAGTACTACTACTCCCATTTCCATTCGCAGTTCCATTGGATTGAGGCTTGGTTGGTTCAGGTGGGGGAACAGTCTTGGTCACTTTCTTCTTCTTGGGAAGAACAAAGCGTAGCAAAGTGACGGTAAGGAAAATGGACCAGGCGAGTCGGATGAGCCACCAAGTGAGACTGAGAATGGGTCCTGCCAAAAGGATTACCAAAAAGAGGGCGAAGACTCGAAGGATCATTTGAACAGACTCTTCAGGTTGTTGACAAGATTCCGAAACATAGGGAGAAACTTGGCTCCATTGACTCTCCAACTGGTTTTCCTTGGCCAACTTTCCGGCGGCATTGTAGGTAGCCTTGCAGGTCTCCCCATACTGCTGGACAGCCTCGGCATACTTTTGGGAAACAACCTTTTGTCCCTCCTTAACGCGAGGATCCAATTCCGCCTTCTTCCAAGTGATGGCCTTTGCCTGAAGGTCGGCCACCACAGGATCCACCTCCTTGGCCTTGTAAGCAAGAGCCTGGGCCGTGTATTCTGCAACCACAGGGTCAACTTCCTTGGCCTTCCATGCTAGGAATTGAGCGACTACAGGAGCAACATGCTGTTCATAATGGGGCTTGACGGCTGGCCAATACTCCTCTTCCACCGTGGTGCGAGCCTGTTGGTAGAGCTTTTGAGACTTTTCGTATCCTTCCTGAGCTTGTTGAGTGAGTGATTGAGTTTGACGTTCAATGTGAACTGCAGTGGCGTTGGCAGTAATGGCAGCAACCTCAGATGCATGTTGGTACGCAGCCATGGTTCGTTCGTAAATATCCATACCAATAAAAGTCATGTTACAGTAGGATCGCTGAGCAAAGTTGTCGTGCCAATGAGCAATTTCCTAAAAAATCAACAAAAACAAATATGTGAGGTATGTGGATGCAATTACAAAAATACATCCGTCCTGTCCCTGTATTGTATTATTTGTAGCCATAACAAAACATACCTTTGTGGCTTCCTCCAATTGAGTTTCCAAGGAGAGACGGATTCCCTTCAACTTGTCCAAGTCTGCTTGACGTTGCTGAATTTGTTCCACCTTATCAGCCAAAACTTCCTCCATATCTGCCTTCCACTTGGCCATGGTAGCCTTGAGCTCATTGACTTGCGCCACCAAGACGCGCTTGGCCTCGTCACGGGTGGTCTGCAAGATTTCCTCGGCTTGTTGGGCTTGGGCGTCCATGGCGGCCTGCAATTCCTTCAAAGCGTCTTCCTTGGACTGTTCCAATGCAGCCAACTTGGCTTCCATCTCCCTTTGTGTATCATCCTTGGATTCTTCTAAAACTTGGTTCAAATGAAGAATTTCGGCGTCCTTGGCTTGTTCCAATGCTTGGTAGGCTTCCGTGGCAAGTTGAAGAGCTTCTTGTTGCTTTTGTAGCAACTCCTCTCGCTCCTTGTTGACTTCAGCCTTGAAGGCTTCCATCTCGGCATCTTTATCTCTAGTGACAAGTTGTACGGCAACTCCCTTGTCGACTTCGGCCCGTTGCAAAAGTTGTGTACATTCTTGCAATTGATCGGCATTGGCCTTGTTCAAACTGGAAACGTCTTCCTTGAGCGCTTGAACCGAGTTCTCCAACTGGGCAGCTTGGTCATTAGCCCTTTTCTGCTCTTCCAAAGCCAAATCACGTTCTTTTTGAGCTTGGTACTTGGCATCGTTGGCTTGGACCAAAGATTGGGCAAGTTGTCCATCACACGTCTTGGAGGCTTCCTGCGCAGCTTCTTGTTCCGGAGTCAAAACAGCCTTGACAGTTCCAGTGGCGGCGTCTACATCCAAGTTGGATGATGGCTCATCCGTCAAACGGCGACTGGGACGATCGGAACGAGTATTCCAAAAAGCGTTGGAGGAATCCACAAGGACGAGGAGCAACACAATGAGAAAGGACCAAGAAAACTTGGATCCAATCGTTGTTGGCTGACGATTCACACGGAACATCTTCTCAAACAATTTCCTTTGTGACAGGAATAGTAGTAGTAGTAGCAATTTTTAAATACAGCGCAAATGCAAGGATGTGCGTTGTTGTTGTTGCAACCACCAACAGTCTCCAACTACACGAGTCGATGGCGGAAGTGACCAATGCGAACAAAACATGTGCACGAGTTTGAAACGGTTGGACGGTCGGCTGGAATCCTCCTTGCGTAGGCAGTTATACTCTTATATACCATTAGTATGTATATATACGCCCAGTTTGGACACACTAAAAACGCGCTACTGCCGTACGTACTACTCCAACAACGACTAAAAAAGACCCGAACGCCATAAGTCATCCGTCTTGGTTCGGGTTACTTCAACGACAGGGAACACAAATCGGTTCGCGTTGGACCGACCAACCACCACCGTTTTTTTTTTCACAACGCATCGTCCATACACAGACAACAACAACAACAACCCACACCAAGCATCATGTTTCGCTGGTCCCTTTTTCTTTGGTCCTTGTGTCTCCTACCCGCCTCGGTGGACTCTTTTGCTTCTTGGTTGAAATGTTATGTGGATTTGGATCCAACGGAAGTTGTCATGTTCCACAAAATGGTGGATGCCGACCACGCCAAGCATGACATGCGCATTGAAGTTCTACCTATGAATGGTACGGTAACTGCTGCCTCTGCCGCAGCTGCTGTGGACGGAACTTGGTTTAGCAGTAGTAGCACTTCGGATTCGGTCTTGTCTCTTCCTGCCATGGGTTCTGCCGACGACGATGATGAAGTTATGACTTTGTTGGTGCGATTGCACCTTCCCTCGTCGTTGGATGCTCTACAAGCCGATGACTTGCAATATGTGGTGGAAGTCCAAACCCTCACCCATGAGGAGGAAGAGGTTGACGAAGAATCCGAAGAGAATGACTCTTCCAGTCAATTTGTCAAGCGACACATTCTATGCGATGGAAGCCGAGCGTTTTCATCAGGAGGCAACGACCCTGTAGTCTTGCAGATTGATCCTCGTCAACCCGTCGAATTGCGGGCTGGATGGGCGTTGGGTGTAGAAGCAGTGGCTTTGACCCCCACCTTGACCTTGCGAACGGAACAAGTAGGTGGTGGAAGCAGCGATGAATTGTAATGGTGTGTGTTGTTATGATTGGCAAGTTGGCAAGATGGAAAGCAGGACGATTTGGAAAAGGATGGTGCAGGAATAGTAGAATGGAACATGTACGAATAGAGAACGATGATATGGACAAGGACTGCTGGGGAAAAAACTGGTTTGACTAACCACACAATAGAGTCTAGTAGTAGCAGGATGGGAGTCTTTACAAACGGGTCTAACCAACCAGACCTGTCACGATGATGGTGTTCCTCTCATCGCCGCTTGATCTGAACCACTTCGCCTGTATACGTGTTATAGGTCACCACAAACATACCATTGGCATAGTGGCGAAGTTCTCTCTGTAGGTGGTTACTGTCGTCTTCATCATTGTCATTGTCTTTTTCTTGTTCCAATGGAATTGTGTCCATGAGCGGTTCTTGGGGTTTTGCATCATCGTCGTCATCGTCATCGTTGCCGTTGCCGTTCTTGCCGTTGCGTTGGTTGTTGGTAGGCAAAACGTATGGCATGGATATTTTCTCTTTTTGGGAAAACTGTGTAGGAAAGAATTCAACAACAAAAATGCATCCAAAGCATGGATGTTTCTTCTTGGATCGAAGCACGAGCATGAAAAATCATCCCCGCGAGCTAGACATTCAAACCCGTATATTACTCAATACATATATGACATATGATACCATACATATGTATCTGGAAATGACTCGGATGACCGCGCCTCTCGGCTGCGCATCGTCGTCGCAACGGCTCGAGACGAGTGCGATCCAGGAGGAAGACGGATTATTGGCATTGCACCACCACGAACCACCGCCACTACTCGTACTCTCTTGGACAACAAAGACAAGAAGATCAAGAAGAACCAGAACCATGGACGGTGGTTGGGATGTAACGCAACTAGAAGAAATGTCGGGTTGCCGACTTAGCTTTCACTGTTGGCCCAGTTCCCGTCTGGAAGCCACGCGGTGCGTTGCCCCCATTGGAGCTTTGTACACTCCCTTGCGCAAGTTGCCTCCTTCCTCGGCTCCCCCCACGGCACTTCCCTACGACCCTGTTCGCTGTTCCAGTGCCAACTGTCACGCAGTTCTCAATCCGTACTGCCAAGTGGACTTTCGCAGCAAACTCTGGACGTGTCCTTTCTGTTTGACACGCAACCACTTTCCTCCTCACTACGCTGAGAACATCACCGAGACCAATCTTCCCGCCGAGCTCATTCCGCAATACACCACTTGCGAGTATGAGTTGCAGACGGTCCCGGACCAAGGTCCTCCCTGCTTCCTCTTTGTCATTGACACTTGCACCAACGCCAAGGAGGAGCTCTCCGAGTTGGCGGATTCCTTGACGCAAGCCCTCAATCTCATGCCCCCCGACAGTCGGGTCGGTTTGATTACCTTCGGAACCAACGTGAGTGTTTACGACCTCTCCAGCGAGGCCATCAGCAAGGCCTACATTTTCCGCGGCAACCGCGAGTACGCTCCTGGACGTGTAGGAGAACTCTTGGGTTGCACCGGCCGCCAGATTCAACAGGGACAACCCGAACAAGCACCGCAAATGGGAGGTCCTGGACAAGAAGTCCTTCAGCGTTTCTTGCTTCCCGTCAGTGAATGTAGTTTTGTCGTTGAATCCATTCTCGAAGATTTGCGCAAGGATCCTTGGCCTGTGCCCAGTGACAAGCGTGCTGCCCGTGCCACTGGAAGTGCCTTGAGTGTCGCCACATCTCTCTTGCATTTGGCCATTCCGCGACGTGGGGCACGAGTTATGCTCTTTTCGAGTGGTCCTTGTACTTCTGGACCTGGACAGATTGTCTCTCGTCTCAAGGAAGAAGATATTCGATCCCATCAGGATCTTGCCAAAAAGGCAGAGCCACTCTTTCAACCGGCCTGTGACTTTTATGCCAAATTGGCCAATCCTGCCGCTGCGGCTGCGCCGGTCGACAAGAAGAAGAAACAGCCACCGGCACAGCCGGCGATAGCCTATCATGTCGTCGATGTCTTTGCTTGCTCTTTGGATCAAGTAGGTTTGTTGGAAATGAGTCGGCTCGTCGAAGCAACCGGTGGTCTCATGGTCTTGGGAGATTCCTTTGGACAATCCGTCTTTAAAGAGTCTCTCCGACGTGTCTTTGAGTTGTATCCAGAGGATGTTCCCGAGGATGGAGGCAAATTGACCATGGCCTTTGGAACCAGTCTAGAAGTCTTTTGTTCCAGAGAATTCAAGGTGTCCGGTGCCATTGGTCCCGTCACGTCCCTCCAAAAGCGTGGAACCAACGTCTCCGATTTGGAGGTTGGAAAGGGAGGTACCAACGCTTGGGGATTGGGTGGATGTGGCCCCGAAACCACCGTTGCCATCTATTTTGATGTCACCAACCCCGGAAATGCTCCGCTCAGTGAGAATAAACGTCGTTACATCCAATTCCTCACCAAATATCAGCATTCCAATGGCCGAACACGTATCCGAGCCACCACCTTGTGCGGACCCTGGTACAATCCTCCCACGCCACCCAAGGATGGGGCAGCGGCCAACTTTGATTCGCATCAATCGCCTGTCCGACATTCCTTTGATCAAGAGGCTGCTGCTGTTTTGACGGCTCGTTTGGCGGTTCACCAAACCGAAACGGATGAAGTGGTCGATGTCTTGCGTTGGGTCGATCGAAGTCTCATCCGGTTGTGTGCCAAGTTTGCCGATTATCGTGTCGACGATCCAAGCAGTTTCCGTTTGCCCGCTGAATTCTCCTTGTATCCACAATTCATGTTCCACTTGCGTAGGTCGCAATTCTTGCAGCTCTTCAATAGCAGTCCTGATGAGGCTGCCTATTACCGTTATATCTTGACGCGGGAGAATACCACCAACTCGTTGGTCATGATTCAGCCCACGCTCTTGTCCTATTCCTTCAATGGGCCACCCCAAGCTGCCTTGCTGGATTCCGAAAGTGTCCGACCCGATACCATTTTGCTCCTGGATACCTTCTTCCATGTCGTCGTCTTCCACGGAGAAACTGTCGCCGCATGGCGTGAACAAGGATACCACGAATTGGAAGAACACGCTGCGTTCCGTGCCTTGTTGGAAGCTCCCCAATCCGATGCACAATTGATTATGGATGCCCGTTTCCCTGTCCCCCGTTACATTGTCTGTGATCAACACAAGTCGGAAGCTCGTTTCTTGATGGCCAAATTAAATCCCAGTCAAACACACAACTCCAATTTGGATGGAGGTGGTGGCGGTACACAAGTCAATACCGACGATGTGTCGCTTCGTGTCTTTATGGAACATTGTACGTACATGTGTAGGCGTTGGAAGATGTTGTTGTTATTGGTTTGGCATTTTGTCTCACACAGTGGTTTGTTTTGGCGCTTACAGTGATGAAATTGGCGGTGCAGCCTTAATGGGTCTTGCTATGAGTAGTGTCAACAACAAACAGGGTGACAGCAACAACAACCATACTATGAACCATGATGAACATGCTTGGGTAAAACAAACAACTAATGATAAGAACTACAACTCTCATCAACGTAGTAATATTATAGTCTATTGACGGAGCTAGCCGGAGACAAGCTCGGTTGATACTACCAATAGTGGTTGTTCTTATTTGTGACATCAACGACAAGGTCGTCTGTAAAGGCACTCAAGTCGACTGAATTGGTAACATGTATGTCTAAAACATTAGTGATCACTCTAAAATGGATATTCCTCTTTACTGTGAGGTCAGTTTCATGGTATATCCAACGACAATGGACGATGCCAAGATACCAACCACCGACCACATGACAGCCAAAGCAGCCGTCGAGTCACCTCCAAAAATATCCACATAGGTCTTGATTCCCAACTGTACTTGGTACCAGGAGAGTCCAAGAAGACCGAATCCCAACAATCGATGACAAATCTCCCAAATCAATCGAATAGTGGTCTTTTCTTCATCTTCTGTAGGCTTTTCCTTTTCATCCTTTTCCACATCCGCTCCAGGAGAGGAAAGCGCCTTTGGTGCGTGCGGTCGGAGCATACCTCCAATGGCTTGCAAACAGGCAAAAATGAAGAGGAACAAACCAATGGTACGATGTCCCATGGAAGCATTCGAGTCAAAGTGACTGGCAGAGGCTCCACTAGGAGTTTCTTGGTTGATGGCAATGACGGCAGTTACAAAGGCAATGATAGTGAAGAGGACTACCAAGGAGTTGAGACCACGATGGATCTGGAACCAAAGTGCCTGACCGGGCAAGAACTGACGCAATACGCTGGAAGCAACCGCCATGGGGCTCAACAAAGCCCATGCCAAGGCAGCAAACCAGCCATGGATCTTCCAAAGACTTTGCTTTCGGACGGTGAGAGCCTGACCTGAGGCAGTGAAGGATCCGCGAGAGGCATGGAAGGACAATACATCTGTCTGACCCCAGGCTGCCAAGAAAGTGTTATCACCCGACTTGTTGATGGGGATTTCATCTTCTTCCTCCAAAATCTTGGTGAAGATCATAGTTGTGACACCATTTGATTGACGAATACTGGTCTCCAAGAGTGTTTGCTTCTCCTCGGCCATGGGTGTCACACCAGCAGGGCTCCTGGCTCCCAAGGAGTACTTCAGCACTTCGCCGGTCTCGGGGAACCCAATAACAGCCTCGCTACCTGCCATGAAACCCCCGTTGTTGGAAACAGCCCATCCAACCCAAGCCTCTACCGGAGCTTCGAAGATAACGGTAACTGTATCAAGGCCACCAGCTCGAGAGTCGTTTTCATTGAACTTGTAAAGCACTTGAGACCCCTCTAGGTTGTCCTCCAAATCAATAACCTCGAAATCATCACGAAGCCCAGAAACGGTGGGGGCGGCAGTAGGTGCCAAAGTGAACTCTTCATCGGCATCGATGACATGGATCTTGAACCCCAAGTTGAAGTGAGTGGCGCAGTTGTAGTAAATGGTGTCGGGGGTGTTTTCATCGGGAGTAAATGTGAGGATACCAGCTTGATTCATGAGATCATCATTTTCTGCACAACTCATATCCAGAGTGGCAGCAAACTCCTCATAACCGGCAAGCTGGACTTCAGTAGTCGTTTCAGAGGTTGTCTCATACTTGCAAATTGGACCCAGTCCTTCAATATCAAAATCTGTGATACCTCCAGTGTCAGGGTCCCAGGCGGTAGGAACAAGTCCAGCAAATACCTCTTCACCAAGTCTCTCTTCAGGTGTCAACTGGAAATAGCCACCAAACTCAGAAGTCGAAATATATAGCGGATGGTAGTTGGCATCATCCTCAGGGTCAATACCACCATTCACTCGGAAAGTGTAGGTGGTGTTGCGCTTGAGGACAACTTCAGGGATCAAGTATCCATTGAGGTACCATGCGATTCCCCAAGAAACGGAGCCCTCATTGATCGCCGTGTACCCACGTGGTCCTCCGCTAGGTCCAATGTGGGCCTCAATGACCGTATCTTCCACGAGGGGACGATAGAATGGCGAGACTGGGGCTTGAGTCGGAACCTCATCCTCAACAGTTGCAAGGGGCTCACAGTTGTCAACCACCTCGCGTCCAAAGTCAATGGAAACATCAAACAGGGGGTACCCAATGCTGTGGAAGTTTGGGTTTCCGCTTTGGGGACTAATGGGCCCAAGCGCCCAGGCAATGTAGGTCTCAACGCCAGCGGTGGTCACGATACTCTTGTCAATCGATTCACCTCGACTGCTACTACCGGAAATATCAGAGGGCACAAGAGGGCGAGTGTAGCGCACCAAGGTCAAACCAGAATCTTGTTCACCGGATACATTGGAGACGTCGTTGGCATAACCATTGTAGTCAACATCTGGACATACCCCGGATATACCATTACATTGTGCCTGTGAATCTAGGAAGTAGTCACGTGCTCTTGCTTCGCCTGTGGAGGTTGGGATATCCTAAAAGAGAAAAAAGATGTGAGATTTTCAATTGTACCCGGTAGATTTTCAATTGTACCCGATAGATTTTCAACTGTACCCGGTAGATTTTCAATTGTACCCGGTTTCAGTGTGGAGCATTCATACGTACGGTAATGACAACATCGGCGCCGACCATTTGGGTACGAGTGGAAGAACCAGAGATCCCAAATGCCATGTATGAGTCATCAGGAACCTCCGCCACTAACTCAATCTCAATTTGGTCATCCACAATTCTCCACCGGACCTGGTAGTCATCATTCAATGGCTCACAGTTGTATCCTTTAGGTGTCATGGCAATCTCGGGAATCTCCACCTCATTCTCACTGCACTCAAGTTCAGGCCCAGGCGATGGGACTTCATTTGCTGCAAGTTCTGTTGGGAACGTAATACTTCCAAAATTGGCAGCAAACTGCTCACACCACACACTCAAGGACCCCCCAAGAAAGTCAAAGATACTCAACCCCTCAGGAAACTCAACTCTCTGGACCACATTCGTTGCACCGGGAAGTGACTCGTCATTGACATCCATGGCACAACCACTGGAAGGAGAACCATCGGAGAGGACTGTCCCTCGGGTGGTGGGTCTGCTGTTGGTGTCAGCCCAGAAATAGGCAGCAGGCGCTGCTCCATCGTAGGTGAACCCACGGATCTCAAGGATTCGTTCACTCAACATGTACACATCTCCAGCAACCCTATGTGCAATGGTAGACAGAGATCCCAGGAAAACTTCTGAAGGAGCACTTGCGCATTCCAGAGTCGAAACGTCGTTGGGGATGTCACTCTCGGCCAAGGTGTCAGGAAACTCAATGCTTCCAAAGCTGACCCTGAATGCTTCACACCAGACACTCAAGGATCCACCCAAAAAGTCACGGACAGTCAATCCAGGTGGAAACTCAACTCTTTGATCAACAGAAAAAGATCCAGGCAAAGATGGGTCGTCAGTGGATACGGCACATCCATTGGAAGGCGAGGCATCCGACACAATTTGACCACCACTCGATGGAGTTGGGTTAGTGTCAGCCCAAAAGTAAGCTGCAGGAGCAAGACCGTCATAGGAGAATCCTCGAATCTCCATAACACTTTCACTGAGGAGGTAAACATCTCCAGCGACAAGGTGCTGTCGGGTTGACAAAGAACCAAGGAAAAGTTCAGCGTTTACCTTGTTGAATCCGAAAAGGAAGAGACAAAGCAAAGCGTTGGCCGAGGCCAAGATATTTTTTCTCAAAATATTCATTGGGCGAATATTGCTGGATGATACGATATTAATTTTGTGATCTTCATCTCTTGGGTTGTTGTTGTCGTTGATGTTGTTGCAAAGATCTTGTCACGAAGTGGAATGTTGCCTGTGCTCAAGTTCTACAGGTCGACCAGAAACAGAATGTTTGACCGGTGACAAAGCAGTCTATAAGTATCGTGTCGCATCGGAAACCTACGAACCCTCGTAGGATTGCCTGAGCATGATAGAAGTGGCACCAACCTTCACATCTATGGATGCAAAGTATCTTGTCGATGATAGAAACTTGCAGGGGTGAGATTGATCGTGCCAACTACAAGTGCTGCTACAAAGTTCCACCATTGTCCTACTAAAACGTTTGCAGCAGAGGGCGAAATACTACTAGTAGTAGTTAGTACTTCTGCTCCCATTGGTGACGGACACTCCTATTAGAACAACCAGGAATTCTGCGAGGTAGTACAACATACCTTCCTTCTACGGTAGTATCTACCACTTCCCTGCCACAGCTGTCACGTGTAGTAGTAGTAAGAAACAAAGTAGAGGGATTGAAAAAATGAAACGCCAAACTACTGCGGTAGACTGTTGCTCAATAGCAACTTCTAGCTAGATACGAAACATACTACAGAGCTTGTTCCTTTCTACTAACTACGAGTACGAGTACCTGATCCAATCGACCACAAAGATGAAACGGAATTCGGTCATTATTTTATAGAAGGATGAGTTTGCACCCAGCAAGGAACAAGAAGGTCATTAGGGTGCGCTGCACCAAGAATGTTATTCTTCGATGTCTTGCTTCTCGATGGTCTTCGATAGTGAAGTTTTCCATTTTGCTCCTGGGTACGAATGGTGACAAGAAGTGACAAGAAACCTTGGTGAGATTGATACAGATGTCACGAACGGAGTACGAAGCGGTTCACCGCCAACGGTTGAAACGGACCATGTGTTGGGGAAGACCGTTCGAGGACTTAAGCCTACATAGATCATCTATATATTCCAAACCGGGTAGTTTCATTTAGGTGGATGCATCCGTTCCATCCCAGTATCGAAATATACAAAGAATTATTTGAGTGGAATGAACGCCGCGCCGGGCGTAACAAATTTCGTCCGCCTGATTATTTTTGGCCAGTTGAGTTATCAGAAGTCCGGCCGAAAAAGACGCGGGCAACGAGAAAGGCTCCCCCCACCCCCACCCATTTAAAAGTGCGTCGACCACAACAAGTCGGGGTTCAAACAACGACGAGTGTTGTGACGACGTTCTTTTTGTGAACAAATCTACACTTTGTTTCCTCGTATTGCATTGCGTTTGTTGGGAATAGTGTTTCAGGATAGAAGGTTGTGAAGACTATGACAGGTGAGAAACGAGTTCCACTTTTCTGGAATCCGATATGGTGGAAAAAAACCCAGAGAAGTACCCGTAGAGTCATCGATTTTTTCCGACTAGCACATGACATATCACACAACAATATTGTATGCTCCCTGGCTGGATTGTTTCCTTTTGGAGAGCCTACAACCACCTTTCTTGGCCATGGTGGTTGCCCTTGATCCTGGTTGATCCTCTCCCACTTTCTGGCGGGCGAATGGACCGCCCAACGGAAGGGGCAGGCGATTACTTAGGAATGAGCGGCGGGAGCGACATTGTATTTGTATGAGATGTGTCTGGTTGCTGTCGCCGTGTTTCGAATTCCTATGAGTGATGGGTTGGCACGGTCGCAAGAGGAGAATATTCATTGCCAGACATTAGTCCCTTTGCTCACGCTGCTGTGTCTATCTTCGCGTTTTTGCACCTTTCCATTGCAGGCACACAAAGCTCCAGGAGCTTTCCAAGGAGTCACAAGCAACTTAGAATTTCATACGTACAGTCTGGGGGAGAGGAGTGCGAAGGAAAGCATTACGGTAAATCTAGGCAAAGTTCTCGGTCATCCCGCAGGGACCGCGTCCAGCCTGAGGGTCAAGTTTCCTACCGTGCCATGAATGGAGCAGAGAAGGGCCGGCAAAGGAAACCCAACTTGGAGGTACAAACAGACTACGAACAACGTCAAGGAGGTTCCAATGTCAATACTCCAGCAGGAAAGCGAGGAAGTCGTGACCTCCGCTCTCCAGGCGGTCAAAAGACCCCTGTAGCCGGAGCTGCTCTCCTCCCTTCCAATCAAGCCCTGCCGGATTTTATTACACAGACAGACGCAAACGGAAACGCAACCACACCGCGGTCCGCTGCTGCCATTGACGGTGCTAGAAAGTACCACCCATCTGGTCCCAAGCCTAGGTTGCACGTGGACCGAGGAGGCCACTTGTCTGAAGACAGTGACGATGAAGAGAGAGACAGCAAGGCAGTTTTGTCTCCCGAGGATCCTTGTGATTCTCTCCTTGATAGTCTCCGAATGATGTGTTGTTGCTTCATGGAGGATGTTAAACCATCCAATGCTATCCAGGGCCAGGGTTCCTTTGTGCGTGATGCTCGCCCCAAGCTTTTGGGTGCCCTTCACCACGAGGACACTGGCAAGAAGTGTTTGGTGTTGGACTTGGATGAAACCCTTGTCCATTCCAGTTTCCGTGCTGTACCGGGAGCTGACTTTGTGATCCCTGTTCCGGTAAGTCGACCTAGATCGTGAGATCGTGTCTGATATTTGTATCAGTATCATTCGTCTAACCTTCACGATTGTTCCAGATTGAGGATGTTGTACATTTTGTCTATGTTATGAAACGCCCAGGAGTCGACGAATTCCTTTTGGAGATGGCTAAGCACTACGAGATTGTTATTTATACTGCAAGTCTAAACAAGTATGCCGATCCCTTGTTGGACTTGTTGGACCCTCACCAGGTTATCCGATACAGGCTATTCCGAGAGTCGTGTGTTTTCTACCAGGGAAATTATGTCAAAGACTTGAGTCTGTTGGACCGAAGGTTGGAAGATACTATCATTATTGACAACTCCCCAAGCTCCTACTTGTTCCATCCCGAGAATGCTATTGACTGCTCTTCGTTCATTGATGATCCAAAAGATCGGGAACTGGACCAAATCGGTGCCTTCCTTGCTGGTATTAAGGATGTGAAGGATGTTCGAGGAGTCGCTCCACAATGGAGAGACTGGCCTTCTGTGGAGTTGGAGGTGGAAGACAAATATTCTACCAAGGCTAGATAGTTGTCCATAGTTCAACTACAATATCCAAAGGAACATGGGAACCTTACTCCCATCTATCGTTGTACTTAAAATTGGAATGTCCTATTTACCTTTACTTTCAATATTCGATCCATTCGTAGCTAGGTTATCCCAACAATTAGGCTCCAAGCCACTTGGCGGTGGGGTTGTTGAGGGGCTTGGTCAGATGGGCTGGACTAGAAATGTACTCCTTGACTCGTGGCAGCTCCTCGATGCGTTTCATGTAGACCACCAGGTCATCGGTGACCACACCCTTGGTTTCATCATTTCCCAACTCATCTTGGATCACTGTCATTTTGAATAGGAACGAGTACAACTTGAAGTCATCCACACGAGGTTCCGAGCCCGTCAGAAAGGGAGTACCCGACGCTTTCAACAATTCACTAAACTTGGCCAAGATGGGGGGAACGCCAGACTTGTACCAAGCAAAGACAGCATCAGCCCCCTTGCCGTAGGCCAATCGAACAATATTGGCTTCAATATCAGTCAACTGATCGCAGCACAAATCTGTCATGTGTTCCATGGGCGAGACCAATTCGTACTTTCGAGCAATGTGACGAAGAATCGTGTTGGTTTGAGTAATCTTGACATCGCCATCCAAGAAATAGGGAAGATTAGGGAAGGGTAGAATCTTGGAGAGTTTTCCAGCTTTGGCAGGAGGATAAGCCTTGTCGTAATTGTCGCTAGTTGGATGTCCCTTTTCAATACGAATGTCCGCAAAGTCAACACCTGCATGGACCAAGGCGAGACGAATAGGCATGGCCAATCCTACAATGTTCCAGTAGACAAGAGTAGGCTTGCCGTCCACCATTTCATCGGGAACATCGGCTTCCGAAGTAACTACCTTGACTGTCATTGTTTACTTTGTTGCCTTTCGTGATTTTGCAATTGAACAGAAGGGGTTAACCAGAAAGTAAAAAGTAGTGGAATCAGACAAAGATACGATTGTGGGTTGCAATTTTCTAAACCTTTATGAACCAAAATTTCCTGACGTGGCAGTCAACAGCACATTTCGAATGGTCACGTGTTCGATTCACGTTGTGTGCTTTCTTCGGCACACATAGCTCAGAGGTAGAGCGTTCGATTGCAGTTGTTTTTTCTTTTTGCCATCCCCGCGGCGCCTCCCCCATGGTCGCAATGGTAGTTACAACCAGCAGTCTTCGAATGGTCACGTGTTCGATTCACGTTGTGTGCTCTCTACTGCACACATAGCTCAGAGGTAGAGCGTTCGATTGCAGATTGTTTTTTGCTTCTTTAGCTTCTCGGCGCGGGATTTCCTGCCCTACTGGATAGAACGCAGTTTTCGAATGGTCACGTGTTCGATTCACGTTGTGTGCTAACCTCGGCACACATAGCTCAGAGGTAGAGCGTTCGATTGCAGAGTCTTTCTTTTTGCAGAGTTTTCTTTTTTGGACCCTGTCCTTTCCAGTCATCTTTTGCCGCTGCTCTAGTTTTTATACACCCAAAAACTTTCGGCTGGATCCTCCCAACAGTGTTTAGAATGTTCCTTTTCTGCTTGCCATTGATATGGTTGATGACTACATGAATGGTTGAACACTACTAGATCCAGACTGTACAGCCAAACTACAAACAACTCAAGTATTGAAAGCCTTATGAGCAATAAAATTTCACAATTTCGTTAACGGCATCTTTCGAATGGTCACGTGTTCGATTCACGTTGTGTGCTCTCTCCGGCACACATAGCTCAGAGGTAGAGCGTTCGATTGCAGTCTCTTTTTCACGATTCTTCGGAAATTTTGCTTTTTGCCATAGCCCTGGAGGTTGTTGCTGCACCTGGATTTGCTTTTGCCATTCTTTTTGCACCATAGTTGTTTCGACATCATGATGATGATACGCACAAGAGCATGGCGGGAGGAATCATGCTTTTATAGCCGGAATTTTCCATACCTGTCGACGGACATACGGGAAGGGATGATGATGGTCGCGCGACTCGGTGACCGCGAAAGCACGAGGTCTCCCGACCACGATCAACGATTGACCAACGGCAGTTTGCCGTTTGTGTACGGAAATGTCTACCAGAAACCGACGACATGTTCCACTCCACATGAAGAAGGGAGTAGCACAACAACAACATACAACAACCACGCAGGTTTGCGATAACGGGTGCTCCAACCTTGAGAATAATAACCACAACCTGTGCACCACCACAATGGGCGACACAACAAACACCCTCTCTACTACAGAAATGTCGGCTAGTGATGATGCTGAACTATTGCACGATGAGCTTTCAAGTGTCTTTCAATCCAAGATGACCTCGTTGGCTTCCGGCAACACTTCAACCAGGAACGACGCGAGTGCCATGACCGTTCAAACTTCTTCCGAACAGGTTGGTGGTGACGAGTCTTCTGCTCGCTCCGAGTCGAGAGATGAGTCTTCTTGCAGCGTAGATGAAGCCCCTGTAGAGGAGATGCCCCCACAGGAACAGGACGAAGAGAAAGCATGTGAGACTTTAATTCCTTCGGAGATTGGAACATCGGATTCCGCCGCCTCCACCAACGACACCACCACCACACCCGCTTTGGACATTCAAGCATTGCGCAAGTTGCAACAACAACAGGCTTTGCAAGAAAGTGCGGAAGAGGGGTTGGTAGAAGAAGAAGTAATGCCCAACCCATTGAAGATGCTCCGCAAAGGCGCGGTTGCTGCGGTAGGGGGTACCATGGTAGGTTTGGGTTTGATCATGATCCCTCTCCCTACTCCGTTCGGCGCGGTTGTGGCTAGTTCGGGAATGGCTGTTTTGGGAACGGAGTTTGAGTCTGCTCGGGAGATGAATGAAAAGATTATCGATACAACCAAGACGCACTTGGAAACCGCAAGAGAGCACGTAATCCGAAGTATTGAAAGTATGGATGAGGGTATTGAGGGTGAGACTAATGCAGCAACGAAACAAGACTCTAGTAATGGGGAGAAAGAAGAGAATGAAGATGCGGAGAATTCTGAGGAAGGAAAGGAAGTCGTCAAGGAAGCTACCAAGGATGCTGCCGTGTCCAACCAAGTGAAAGCCCAAGGCGGAGTCGGGAAGATGTATGACCAATGGAAGAAGCAGACCAAGACATACCTCAATCGCAACTTGGTTCCGTTCTTGAAGAAGACTCGGCAGACTACTTCCAAGACGGATGATATGTCCTCTGTTGTCTCTGTCCCCGATGCGGAGGCAACCGTGCAGAGTGAAGTAGAGAACATGTCTCAAGATGGTGACTTTCGGGGCATTTCCGATTTGGACGACGAAACCTTGGACGATACATCGCTACGTGGGCGCAAGGTTGAGGTGACCAATGGGCCATGATAGTTGTTTTCCATGTGAACCAGTTTGCCGTAATGAATTTAGAAAGTGAAGTGAATACTATTGTTTCTTTCAATTCAAGTTTAGCCTGAAGCTGTAAATTGACTCAAACGATCACTTTGCATCGAGCAACAACCAACTTCCCAAACTCCCATAATTTCTCGTCACACCACCACAACACAACTCAACATGGCTTCCAAACATCTCCAACCTTGTCTATTTCTAATATTCCTTCTACTTCTCTGCATTCCACAGTCCCATGCGGCCCATTCCCGCCGTCGCATGGTTGTCTCCTCCACTCCCAAGGAAACCTACGATCGTGTCATTACTGACTTTAGTCCGCAAGGCCGTCTCTCTCAAGTCGACTATGGAATGGAAGCCGCCCAACGAGGATCTTGTATAGCAGCTCTCGAATTACCAAACGTTGTTATTCTAGTGCTAGCGCACCCTTCCTTTGGCAAACTCCATCGACTTGATCATGGTATGTGGTTGGCCACAACAGGCTTGTCGGGCGATGCGCGTCGGTTGGCACAGTATCTGCGAACCACCTGTCAAAATCATCGTTTGGAATTTGGGGAAGCTCCTACACCACGAGAAGTAGCGGATCAAGCAGGACAATATCAACATGCCTTGACGCGATCGGGAGGAATTCGGCCGTTGGGATGTACGGGGTTGGTGATTGGGCGGGTGCAGCTGGACAAGGAAAATAGTTCGGGGCAACGACGGGACTTTGGATTGTATCGGACCGAAGCGGGAGGATTGGTTTTGCCATGTGAAATGGCTGCGGCTGGAATAGGACAAGTTGAAGTGATGAAAGATTTACAAACCCTTCTTTCGAATCATGCTAACCTGCACGAGGATACGAGCGATACTGGTTCTTCAAAATCACTGTTGCCTTCCCAACTGTCCCAATTGGCCTCCGGCATGGTTACATCCGTTCTGCGACATGGCAAAAGTACATCAGTAGAAGTTTGGGTAATGGAACATTGTGAAGGGGCACGAGGGAATATGCGAACACGATGCTACCAAAATGTGAGCCGAAAATCACTATCGGATCTTCAGCAAACACTCAGCGTAGCACGAGACGAGACTGTATCCTCTACATAGTACTAATACTAATAGAATGTACCAACAAATAATCAAGTCTAATGCGAAAGACTTGGGGGGACACGTTTAAAAAGTTACTTCCATTGGTACATCAGGCCATGCTTGTACATTTTCTGTATGCGTGTGTGTGTATGGGGTGACAAGAGACTATTGTCAAAGAAGTTGTTGCCGCTCGTCGTCGTTGTCATCAGGAATCTGTGTATATTGTTGCGTAGACCGACGACGATTTGCCATTCTTTGCCAAACAGACTGTATGCACAAGGCAACACAGGTTGCCGATAGAACATATAACATAAACGAAGGTTGCGGTGTACTCAGGGTTTCCCGCGAGGACACTAATTCTGCCTCCAAACTCGATGCCACAGTGCTGCTAGGAGGCGGCGGGGGCACGTCTGTGAACTGCAATTGTTGGGTCCATACCTTTGTCTCACCAGGTGCAAGGCTCATGTAGATTTGTGGCTCGGGCGAGAACGTTCCAGACTCCACATATAGATTGTAGGCATACATGGAAACACCACCCGTCCCGCCAACCTCGGGAATGATCTCTGAAATCGCTGTATTGCAACCCCGAATAGAAAAAGACCCATGGGACTGATCGTCACGCGAGAACTCGGCCTTTATACGAACGCTTCGATCCAACCCGCGGAGCATGTCGACCGAAACAGCATCATCTCGGGGAGTAACTGTAGCAAACTGGTTGAGAGGTGTAGACCAGAACCAAGCCGCAGGCTCATCATAGGCCCCATGTGTTCCCACAACATCTAGATCTAATCCGTACCCCTTCTCCACAGGACGAGAATCGCAAGTGAAAAAGTGATGCGAATACCAAGCTGTAGCAAATGGGATGCTGCCAAGATTGGTCAACAAAGACTTGACCACCAAGGTGTTGTCATTCAATGTAATTTCCTTTCGTAGTTTGTAGCCATTTTGACCCAGAATCGCTTGGTTCTCAAGAGCAATCCCATTGTTAGCGACGAGTTGCTCCATTGTCCAAACGGGAGGTTCCGCGTAGGCGTAGGGGCTGTTGAACTTGTAGTCGTCCGTACTATCACAGGTTGGACAAGACCCTTTGACTAACTCCCCCACTCCAATTTTGAGAAATGAATCGCCATTTTTCGCATCAAGGTACCCGAGGACTCCATTGGTTACATCGTTGACTGCATACCACCCACAACGGTAGTTGCAAAAGGCTCCATCATCGCCTACTCCAAACTCGGAAGCTAAACCTACACCACTTTCTGGCCAATAGGGATCATGCGGGGTTCTCCATTGTTTTGTTCCGTACAAAACATGAGTTGTTTGCTTTCCAGAAACGGGATCCTGGTACACTCGCTCAATGTTGCCGATCATGGATCCATGCTCAAAACGAGTGGACATGTAGTATGTGGGCTCGCCAGGCTTGATTCCCTGTGGGAGATATATGACAGCGGACAAATCTCCTCGTTTGTTTTTGAGTGTAACGTTGGCATAGGTCGCTTGAGCATCGGCAGTTGCACGCGAACCCACATTCGCTAAGCCAACAAGCAAACTCCAAGCTAATAATAGACTTCTCGGTAGCCAAGAAGATGAAGGAATCATCGCGATTGAGTGCAGTCAAGTAAGTGAAGAAAGAACCTTCCCGAAAGAAACCCCAACAACCAGTGAGGGGATCACCAAGTTGTACAGTTCCTCCTACAACAACAAGGAAAGAAAGGAGAATGGGCTTCGGAGACGGTACGCATATTCGCTACGTCGAAGATCCTGCCGGAGGCACAACCTGGATTCCAGTGGGTCGACTGGGTCATAATGCGTTCGGATTTGGAATCATTAGACTACAAAATTTTGCACATGTTGCAACTGTCCCTCTCTCCGTTGTGTATGCCAATGCAGCTGAACGGAGGCAATTTGAACTAAGTACTACCTGATATGTCCTCTTGTATAAGCCCTATTGCCCGGGACTCCCATGGTTGCTTGCGGTGAATATTGTTACTTAGGCAAAAGCCTGTTCCAAGAGAAGCCTTCCTATGAAGTGGCATTTGTCGGTCACGAGTAGTGTTGCCTTACTTTGAGTATCTACAGTCGTGTAGTGGCGCCTCGATAGGTGACATGGAAAGAATGTTCGTTTCATAAACAAGTGCCCTTGGGTACAAAAGATTTATAAGTAGAAAAGATCCGTTGGCGAAACGGAAGAGTCGATGCTTCAATACACATCTATGCTGCACGTAAAACCCACCAAAGGATCTTGGAATATCGATATCGATTTGTGAAAATTTTGCAGGGGGGGAAAAGCACGCCTCCTCGAAAGACAATGATGAGATAGTAGTGGTGGTGTGCGTGAATTTCTATCGATTTAATGTACATCATCTAAAATGTGAATCAAAATGACTCCTTGAACTCCAGTGGGCAATGCTTCACCTCTTGATCGCAACCGATCACCAGTACTGTAGTACAGTAGTAGCAGGTCCATGATGTGTGGACCATCGTCCTTTGGAGGCTTATCGTTTTCTGCGATTAGTGCAGCCAATCCAATACCCTCTTCATTGGACAAAGTCTTCTTCAGATAGTCGTGACAAGATCGTTTCGTAAAAGTCCACAGGGCCCATGGCTTTATTGCGATTGCGGCGTTTCTCTTTCTGCGAGCTGGCTATTCTGATTAGATCGTTCATAGAACCAAGCTCTGTTCGTTGCCTTCGATGTTGAGGGCGACGGTGACGAGGCAAGAGTTGACCTGGAGAAAGGTCGGGACAGGAAGCCGACAAGCTATCGTATTGTAGCGGATTGTATTCGAAAGGACCAGGGAGGGATGCATGGAGACCTTGTCGGGCAACCTCTCTCTCAAACTCGGCGAAGTCTTGGAGTTCTTCCTCAAGTGTGATCGAATTGAAACTGCTCGTGGCCCGATGTGCTGGGTAATCTGTAGGGAGGCCGAAAGCAGCACCTCCAAGGGCAGCATGCCTGTCCGATCGCGTAGATCTCGATGTGCACGACGCCGTGGAGATAGTCATGCCATCTTCAAAAGAAGACGAAGGGGATACCCATCCCGCGACTTTGGTGTCATCTCTGGGGTATGGTTTGGTGGTGGTGTCTTTGAAGAAAGTGGGACTTGATGTGGAACTATGTGAACTCATGCTGGAGTCGCAAGATGTAACTAGCATATGGTGTGTTGGTGTGACGGGGACCGTTGAGATTGTCATCTTCATTGTTATGTGACAGGTTGGAGGAGAGTGGTTTGGGTGGGGTTGGCGCAAGAAATCTCTAGAAAATTGTGGCGAGTGGCGAGTAGTGCGACGACGACGGCGGCAGCGGGTATCACGAGGAAAACGCTGTGTTCTTGTGCAAGTCTTGGGCGTAAAGATGCTACCAAGAGCTACGTGAACAGGCTATTGCGGCGCAGCACCACCGGGTCAAGAAGGTTGAACCTGCTGTTGTTTTCCCGCGGCTTCGTGATGAACAGATGAGATTTGGCGGTTTCAGTGCTATGGTATGTGGTAATAGAAATATGTGTATTACTTCATTTTCTATGCCCTATATGTGAGTCTTATCAAGAATAGACAGTCACTATGACAGAGAGCACCCATGCCCTTCTCTTCACTGTCGCGACCGACGCATGGCGAGCCGACGTGACACTCATGCTGGACTGACAAACTGCACGATAAATTCATGAGTTCCAGTCTTGGTGGGCCTGGGTTTCTTTCCCAGAAGCTGTTCGAACCGATACTCATTCATAGAGAACAACACGATTCTCCATGTCCTGATGCAGCGTTGTGCGACGAAGTACAGTTGTAATAACGCCCATTTGCCATTGCGATACCGGTCTACTGGGTTCATCGCTGCCCTTCTTATCTTGTTTCAGGATCAAACAAGTGATTCACTGCTCCCCCACCCCAATCTTTATTTCTACCCCCTGACTCATCGGTACTACACTGACGAAAACAGAAACAAACAGAAACATTGGAACAACTCAGCGTATAATAGCTACACATAGAATTCTCCTTGTATCCATAGTTGTAGAGGTAGAAACGTTGGATCTTTTGGTTGGTAGTGCGTTACCCTGGAAACAGAGAATGTCATATAATTTCTTTACAACCTCCATTTTGCATGGGTCGAATCTGCATAAGAAACTTTACTCGGTTGTGTTGTTTGTTTGTGTGTGGTAGTTGGCGATCGATTCTATAGCTGATAGCTTCGGGAGCTAGTAGCAGAGAAATTCGACTCCATCGACTCAATATAACCACATGCTTCCAACACACAACACACCACACACCACATACCACATACCACATCTGCATGCTCCAAACAGACACGATACATTGTGCTCATATAGCTACAGGCAGCAACCGCGTGATATGTATATGATCGATTAGATACTATTGTTGTTGACAATTGAATTCCTTCTGGTTGACAATGTCCTCACAAGAAAATCTGGGCAATGAGAGTGACGATTCAAATTCCATTCAAGTGATTGATGTCATTGGCACCCAAAAGACATCAACCTTCAAACCCAGATCTGGTTTCCTGGAACCATCATCGGATGAAGATTCCTTGGATGAGCTTCTCAGTCAGGCCAAAGCAACATTGGCTGCATCCTCATCGTCTCGAGTCCCCAAGTCTTCCTCACTGGTCCCCGCCAAGACTACAAAGCCTGCTGTTTCATCGGTAGCTGCCAAGAATCCAAAGCCTGCCGCCGCTGTGTCTTGTAGGCCCAAGGAGAATCCTGCAGGAGCAGCCGCCAAGTCACGAGCTGCTCAACTCCGAGAGGAGGAGAGGACCCGCAAGCGACAAGAAGCAGAAGCCGCCAAGATCAGTCGTAAAGAGAAACGCGAACGCGAGAAACAAGAACGTGACTTGGAACGAGAGCAAATGCGACTAGCCAAGAAACGTCAAACCCAGCAGGAGCAACAAGAGGCTGGTAGATATGCTAACAAGGAGATTGTTTTGCTGCTCGATCCTGTTTTGAACAGGGACTATGAATACGACATTCCTACTTCACTGGAAGGCCAGGATTTGTCAGTGCAAGAATACCCAAGTGTGATTACATCCGGCAAGGCACTTCAGTGGATCCGCAAAAACTACATTGATGGGGGTGCCGAGGAAGCATGGAAGTGCTTGCAACAAGGCAAAAGCGACGAGTATGAGCTACTTCCATATTTGGTTGTGATCCTGGAGCCTGATGACTATATTCCTTTGATTCAACGAACCCAACACGATGTGGATGATGACTATCCAGTCCTTGGCGAATACTTGGAGCAATTGAAACGTCGATGGCATCAAGTATGGGGGACACAAGATGATCCTCGCATTGTGTTGCTCCTTCATGGAATCTCGGTCGAGTTGGATCGTCGTTGGCTCGAACACCGACGAGCCAAAGATACAACGAGCACCACCACTACGTCACCTCCCAACGAATGGGAGTTGCAAGATTCAATCCAGTGGATGCTGATTCAATTCCAAGTCGAATGCGTCCAATGCTCCAGCATCGAAGACATTCAAACCAATGTCAAGGGGTTTACTGTGCAGTTAGCGGGCGCCCCCTACGTGAAACAAGTGACCGAAGTGGAGTGTATTCGCAAGATTAAACAGGATATTGGTCTTTCGGAGGATCCTTTGAGTCAGAGTCGGGACATTTGGCTTCGGCAGCTGCAGATGATCCCGGGGGTCTCGGAAGGGCGAGCCCGCAATTTGATACAACATTATCCCACACTACAATCGCTGTGGCAAGCCTACCAGGATCTGGAGGGAGATTCTCAGGCTTGTGCGAATCTGCTGACGCGATGTTTCGATGACAAGACACGAGCCCCGCAACTATCCGCCAAAGTCTACAAGATTGTAACCTGTACAGATCCTAATTTGGCAGTTTAACTTGGCCTAATGTGTTTTTGCAATGGCATGTTCACCTGCATAGCCGGTTGATGATCTATGAGTGTGTGTGTGTGTTTGTCTCTATGGGTGTGTCGTAGAATGGCGCTTCCACACCGCTCGCTCCCCCAATACCCCCATCTATCGTCTCGACATGGCGCTTACAGCATTGCCGAGATGGGTCCAATCTGTCCCAGAATATCATTAAACTCGATGGCTCCCATGGCTTGTTTCCGTTCATGAATCCGTCTTCGCTTTCGATTCCTAGGTGCGTGCATGGGAACATCCTCTTCCATAGCTTGACATCCTCCATCCATGGAAATGCTTGCGCTTCTCCGTCTCTTGGAGGACTCGGAAGGTGAGGGTTCTAATGATACAGCGCGAAGCATAAGAGGAGCGTCCAGGAAGGGGTTGGGTTTTGGGTTGGTTGGAGGAGAGAAAGAAGTTGGTTGAAGGAAGGATGAAAGGGAAGTAGCAGAACTAGCACTGGCCTCGCAAGGGAGAGAATTTGTGAGGTCAAGTGGTGTTGGCGATTGCCGTAAGCTTGGAATAACTATGGAGAATGGCTGGCTGCTGCTGCCAAGCTGTGAACATACATCGTCAAAGACAGGTATTGTCGTATTGTTGCTATCATGGGAAGCTGTACTGAAGCTACATTCCTTGGATGGGTCTTGAGTACTTCTGTGAGGAGACCAATCACTTCCTTCTGTAGCAGTACAGCCAATGCTGCTGCCTTGCATGCATATTAAACCAGTTTCTTTCTTCATTGTGTATTGTGATGTGTGTGCTTTGCTGTAAGTGTGAGTATTCGTATGGTCTCACAGTTTTCTGACAGCAAACGGTTTGTCCTGAACGTAGTAGTAGTCTAGCAACTCCGTTCCAAACGTTCCTTTGTCTGCAAGTGTGTGTTTCTGCGAGTCAGGAGGCGGAGTGGCCCAAACTTTCGTTTGGGACAGATGGGAGTTGGGAGGCAAACCGTCGGAGTAGGTCACTTCACGACACCAAAGTTCTGCCCCTTAGATCTTGCTCGGGTCGCAAGTACATAGAATGAATACCAAATTGCGCCTGCCCATTTGTCCTGAACTGACTCAATATCTATATACAAGTATATGGAAATGAGGAAATTGAAAATTTCAGGATAACGTCGGCACTCGTTTAAACATGCGTTGAATATGATTACATAGCAGATCGTTTGTCCAGCTCAGACGGGAGGAATCCTAAGTAAAGTCAAACCGAACACTTTCACACCACGTATGTGCCTCCCAGAAGGTCGCGGTTTAATTTCGCCATGACCAAGGTTCCAACGAAGCCGCGGGCAACTACCAGGTACATTCCACTAGAAGTATACTCTCCTTCACCGGACAACAACACCGGTCGCAGGTTTGTCGCTTGAAATTCAATTACGGAATAGTAGTACTATCCAGCAAGTGAAGTTTTACCTACTGCATTGGCACACGGCCATTCGGTACGACAAAATTGGAGTTGAAAATGTCTTTGGTTCTCCTACTTCAAATTTGATTTCCTCTTGTTCAAGCAGTTTGTATTCGTAGTGAAGAAGAAGAGTGAAAAGAAAAGTAGCAGCATTGGCAATCATTCTTGTGGGTGGTGGCATCATCATCATTGCCTTTTTATCATCATTATTCCTATCATTACTACTCCCAACTCCCAATATAGGTTTTTACCACCAACCACCACCGATCATCAACGACTCCGCCTTCTCTTTGGTCGTTTTCTAATCGGAACAGGTACTGCAAAGCGACGGAAATAAGTGGGAGGAATCCCGAGAGGCTTTTTTCAATCATCGATCATACAATTGCAAATTTTGGGGCAGCGAACAGTACGGTATCACGAGAATGATTACATCATCATGATACATCATGATAGTACCAACCACTATCGACTATTAGTACTCATACTTTTGTTTCACGACAACTTACTTCTTTTTTCAGGAGGTGTTAACACTAACGTTTGTATTACTACTTCTTGTAATATACAACCTTGCAGTATAATATTGCACTAGACCTACCTCTAGTGTTTCATTGGTCTTCATCGTCTGGATGATGCTGGATGCTTTTGTTCTTATATTGTTTCACACCCTGTTGAATCAACCTAGTCGAGTCACTTGAATCAGTCTTGAAGGGGTGTCAAGCTCCCCAAGAAGATCAACTTTGGATCATACGGTTCGCATCATGAATGTGGTGGATCTTCGCCCGTGTCGTTTTGTTCGAAAGAGAACACGGAATGGAAGACAACCCAAAGATTGATTGGAGGATTGACAGATTCATCCACCTTCGTCGTCTTCAGCATTCGGCATTCGGCTTGGAATAATACCATTCGGAAAAAAGCTGGTAAACACATTGGCATCATCATCATGTTGTGTTCTTCTTCTATGTTGCACTTGACAAGACGTAGTGCATCCTCCTTTCTTCCTGCATGCTCTCGGCTACTTCCCAATCCCTTGTTGGGGGCATCGGCATCTCAAACGAAACGGTCAGTGGCGATCCCTGCAGAACACCCGTCCAATGCATTGGACGAGAAACATTTGATGAAGGATATGTTGTATCGGATTCGAAAACTGAACTATGCTCCTGAAGGAATGAAATCCATGATGGTCAATTTCCGTGTCGATGGTATTCTGTTGGGAAAGGTACGGATCAATCGGGAATACTGGAAAAAATTGATTGTGATCTCAAGAATCTTTTCTTACATCCTTTTGTGTTCTAGATTTTTGCGGATGTTGCCAATATTTTGTGCGAAACAGATGTCGACACACCATATCCCATTTTTGTCATGAAAGATGGCGATTTGACATTTTCCGATGCTGTTGGAACATCGGTGGAAGCCCGCACAGAAGCGGTTGGCTTGATCATGGCCCAATTGCACGACGACGGAATTGTATCTGGATGGAGAGACGAGTTGTTTCCTGTCTCTCATTCCTTTTACAAAAAGCCCAAATTTCTTATTGAACGCGCTTGTTGTAGTTTGTTGGGTGTCTTGGAATATGGAGTGCACATCAACGGGTTGGTTCGAGAGCACCCTGATGCCGAACCCAAAATGTGGATTGCACGACGATCGAAAACCAAGACAAAGTTCGGTGGTATGCTGGACCATATTGTAGCTGGAGGACAACCTGCCGGGGTCAGTTTGATTGAGAACGTTCTCAAGGAATGCGAGGAAGAAGCAGGTATTCCGCCGGAAATGGCGTTGCAATGCGCCCGACCTTCGGGAGCCATTAGTTACGAGCGATGGGATGGTCGTCGCAACAAGGTGAACCGTGCTGTTATCTTCACCTATGATTTGTATCTCCCTCCAGACTTTGTGCCCCGTCCTGTGGATGGAGAAGTGGAAGAATTCTTCCAATGGACCATTGACGAAGTGAAGGAAGCCATGACGGTGGACTATCCTGATCCCATGAAACCCAACTGTTACTCTGTGATTATTGATTTCTTGCTTCGGAATGGTCATGTCTCTCCCGAAACACCAGGGTATCTGGATGTTTTGGGAGAACTACGCAATGGTGATTGTCGGTAGGACAAGTTCAAGAATGTACGGATAAGGATAGCATGAAGTTTTAGTATTGTCTACTAGTAGAGTTGCTATGTAAAGTATTGGCTTGATAGTATCACTGGGACTGGCATTTTGTAATCCTGCATGCTAGGAGGTAGGTGGTGGTATTATTCGATGATACCTAGTAGCTAAGATGATGATGATTAAAGTATTAGTACCGTTAGTACTCATCTAGCTACAGTACGGTACAACTTCCGAATGAATGTCCTAGTAGTATTAGGGTAGTATTCTGCCTACTACTAAGAGTACTAAAAAGAAGATAAAAACAACAAAGGATCTAAACCTGATGAATGCAGCCACGATTCTGCATTGTTACCATGGAATGGTGTGATTTGACCAAGAACCGGAGGAGGACAGGGTGTTTATTCATCCTTGTCATCGTCATCAGCATCTGCTTGGTCACTGGTCCACAAGGTGAGGTTATCCCGAAGCAATTGCATGATCAAAGTGGAGTCCTTGTAGGATTCCTCGTTGAGAGAGTCCAACTCGGCAATGGCGTCGTCGAAGGCTTGCTTGGCGATTTGGCAGGCCTTGTCGGGGGAGTTGGAGATCTCGTAGTAGAAGACGGAAAAGTTGAGGGCCAATCCGAGGCGAATGGGGTGGGTAGGAGGAAGGTCTCCTTGGGCGATGGTGGTGGCGGCTTGGTATGCCTCCAAAGCACTCTCTGCGGACCCCTTTCGTGCATCTCCCACTTGGAACTCGGAGAGGTATCGGTAGTAGTCTCCCTTCATCTTGTAGTAGAAGACCTTGGATTCTTCCGAGGAGGAGTTGGGGACTAGGGAGTCGGTGATGATGTTGAGGATGTCGTTACAGATCTCGACAAGCTCGTTCTCGATCTTGGCTTTGTAGTCCTTAATAATCTCCATCTTGTCGCCATCTCCCTTTTGCTCGATGCTGGTGATGACGCGCCAAGAGGCACGGCGAGATCCAATCACGTTCTTGTAGGCCACAGAGAGCAAGTTGCGCTCCTCGACAGAGAGCTCCTGGGGGTCCTTGGCAACGTCCTTCATGGCGTTCACCATCTCATCGAAGCGCTCGGCTTGCTCAGCAAGCTTGGCTTGGTATACAAGAGAGTCGCGGTCCATGGTGGAGAGTAGAGGTACGAGTACTGCACGAACAAAGAGAGTGTTGCAAAGGATTGTTGTGAGGTTGGCGGAGGCCGGAACGCGGCTCCTCCTCTCGCACCACCACTGCCGTCATACGGCCAAATCACGTACAACGGCGGTACTGCTACGCTGCTTGGCTTCCGGTGGCCTCTCGCCGCGCGGCAGAGGTCCAGAAATTAGTCGGAGAACTTACAATGACTCTGTGACTCTTCAGTCACGATGCTAGGATCCAATCCCTAGTCACAGACTCTTTTTCAGTACTTTCAATCACGGGGGAATGACGTCCCGCCATGATGTGCATTGGCTTCAACTACCACTTCAAGGGCCGCGTCTTTCGTCATCACGGTAGTTCCTACGTTCTTCGTGTTGTGAATTTGACAACACTATTCTCTCCCCTAATTTTTCCAATGCGGCTTTGATAGGCCCTCCAAGCAAACCTTATCCTGCTACATTTTTCAATACTACTACGGAAGTCAGAAAATGCTTCAGATATATGCCAATTTGCCTTCACAAAGAACACGAGGCTCATGGAATAGGGACCACTTTTTCCGAAACCAAGACAAGAGTACCGTAGTACACTCTTGTTCGTCCTTTTTTCTACAACCTCCAATCGCTACTCGCCGTAGGTGACTTTTGGCTTTTGGGATAATACCATTGGACACACTTTGTCCAAGAGGCGATAGCCGATTGCTCTTTCAGTGTGGCAACATCCGAACCTTTCCCGGTTTTGTCCAACGACAATAGCAATTGCACCATCACAACAACAACAACAACAACAACAACAAGGCAGCAGCAGCAGCAACATGGTAGTTTCCTTTGCAAGCAGAGATACCATCGTCGAAGTGCCAGCCCGATGCGAATGGGCTGACACCGAGTCAGAGTGTTTGTTCTTTAGTGCCGCGGAACTCAAGTTGATTCGACAACGATGTGGGAGATTGATTTACAAAATGGAAAAGAGAAGTCCACACAATTGCTGTGAACGGGGTCTTGAAGGGTATTTGCGATCGGCTACCTATGAACTTGACATCTTGCGTGATCGCTTGTACGATGCTGTCTATGCTATTCAAACTGGAGCTGGTGGTGGTGGTGCACAGCACAAGTGCCAACAACAACCGATGCGAAGAAGCGGTACTACTGGTCCTGGTCGTAGGTCTACCATTATTGGAACCGATTCCACAGAGCTACTTGCCAGGGTGTGCCGCAAACTGACCAAGACATCTACCGATGTCGCCCTCATGTTTGCAGAAGAAGATGCTGAAGAAGCACTAAAGTGCTATGATGCCCTACTTCCTCCGTTCAATACTGCTTCAACAAGCGGTACTGGTACTGGTACAGGATGCAAGTGGTCTACTGACAAGGACGCGGCGCCGTGCAATCCTAGACGGCGTTGTAGTGCCTTGGCAACTACCAAAATGGATTGCAGCGTGGTAATCCGACATCCATATCACGAAGAAGAAGATGAAGAGGAGGAACTTCAAACGGTAGTAGTAGGACGCTCTCCTCCTGCAACTACTTCAAGCTTCACGACAGCCAGGACAACTCGTTCGTCCTGGTCTCCTTGTGGAAGCCAAGGATCTCCTCGTCAAAGCAAGGATGCAGCCCCTTGCAATCCTATGCGCCGAGGAAGTTTGCTCATGGGAGCAGGAGGACCGTCCTCTACTCAACACCACTGTCCGACCAAACGTGCTTCCTGGTCTCATTCGTACAACACCAGCAACACGACCAACCCTGGTTTTGGTGGGGCTGGTCAACAACCGCCACATTTGGCTGGCAAAACCAACAACAAGGATGCAGCCCCTTGCAATCCAATGAGACGAGGAAGCATGTTGGCTGGTTCTAGCCACCACCACCGTCCCAATAACCATCACCACCATCCTCATGGGCCTGTCAGCACATCCGAAGGCGAACGAGAAGCCGTCGCAGACATTCAAAAGATGTTGTATGAGTATGATACACTCATTCTTGTGGGTCCTACCAGTCTCGACGACTTTTGTTAGGCTGGTAATATATCACACCACTGATACCAACAACATCCATGGGAGAACAAAACAACACACACATCCGCACACCCCCACCATCACACACACTTCATGATAGAGTCACCACCAAGAACTATTACAATAAACGCCCATAGACAAGTTTTGTTACTCCAACATTTGCATTGTTTTGTACCATAGTTTCATTATGATCCTATTGTAGTAGTATAGTAAGAGTTACATTGCTTCGTACCAAGCCACAAGAGTTGGCTCCTCTCTAGAAAACGTTCGAAAGCCCAGAGCACCACATTCACCAAAAACTACAAGTCCCCTATTTCTCGTCTAGCCTATATTTCAACAACACCCCCCTTTCCCTGTTTTTTGTATTATATCCCCATCGATTCATAGTATGGATGATGAGGTGGTGGCGGATACGATCGGTGCGATGGAGGGTGCATTGGGTGGAGCTCTGGGGATCGTTGGTGGTGTCTAGAAGGAGGATGCATTTGATGATGGTGGTGATGTCCCTCATTGTGGAGGACTCCTGACAGCAAACGATGATCTTGTGCATATTGTACCAGATCATGAGGCAACATTACCCGCAGATCTTCCATGGAAGTTTGATCACTAAAGAACGAAACACAAAGTGTGAGACACCAATCCAAATCATGAGCGAGAACTAACAAGCACAATCGGTACGTACAGTCCCATCTTTTTGAGTATCGTGTTGTCATCGTTGATCTCGAAAGGCATGGAAAAGTCAAACATGACATCGGTTCGATCTCGGCTCATGTCACATTGAATCACCGCCGAAGAGTGTGTATTGACAACAATGAAAGGCAGAGGAATCTTTTCTTCTGCATGTCGGTGTTGGTTATGCCATACGAGATTGCGGAAACACACTTGTTGGACCAACAGTTCTCGCATAGCTTCACGCTTCTGTTCCACTTGGGCTTTGCGCATCTCAATTTCGTCTTGCATATCGGTGATTTTGTGGACTCCCTGCGATGGTAGACCCCTCCATGTGATTTCCTTCTTGTCCTTGCTGATAATGTCCATGGCCATGAGAACGTTCAGAGCATCATAGACTCGTCGCCGCACATTCTTTTCATCGAACTTTCCGTCCGTCTTATCATTGACAACCTTTCGTACAAGTTCATCGGCGACTTCATTGTAAGTCGTCGTTCCCTTTTCTTCTACCTTCCGACAGACCATCATGGAGAAATGTCGAAGTCCTCGGCCAGACTTTTCGGAAGATGGCGACTTGTTAGGTTTGCTTCGCTTGCTGGCGTTGCTGGTAGTGGAGTTGGTTGGAGATTGAGCTTGTCGCTTTCTCGATTCACTTCCATCGTCGACCAAATCAGGCATGGTTGCTGTATTGCGTTCTACAAATAATGCCGTCAAAGTATTGCTGAGCTACTGCGTGTGTGACAACAAGAGTTGAAGGATTCGACAACTCGTTGCAGGTTATGGCCAATGTGACAGGATATCTCCAGGGGCTCTCAATTGAATTCGTCACGCCAAAGCAGTGAAAGTGTAGACAAGACCTGTCACACACCTCAACACTACTCGTTTGACTTGTCACAAGAACCAGCTAGATGGACCGAGATGAAGACGCAAGGTCGCGTACTAAACACCACGTCGAACGGTCTAGCAACTGACAGGACTTTGCATGTCCCCCTCAACTGCTGCCGTTCAGACCCCACACAGAATTGGCGGGAGAGGCGGCGGAACGGAGAATGACGGCGGCAACTGACAAGGAACGGGCTCCCCGCCTTTTTGCCAACGTCATAGGGAAAGCTCCACAGAGTTGGACTTTGGCGCCAAAATGTGAGTGTAACATTCTTCACGCCAGGCTTTGCCTGTGAACCTTCCAATAGAAGACGTGTGCATGTGGCGTCTATGTGACCAAATTTTCATGGTATATAGTTTCTTCAAATCTGTATATGTGTCAAGAGATTGGGTCTTTTAAGGTCATATGACTTGACCGCTCTTCCCTATCTAAAATCTAACAACCGCAATAAGACGTTTGGAGTGGTTTCGATGTCTCCACCAAAGCCGGCTGCCTCGCTCCTCCAACCTGGATACCTGACTTTGACTCATAACCCAGGGTATCCGTTCGCAGTCCGAGCCAACGAACCCTTGTCGAACAAAAGCAGTCGAGAACCCTCTCCTCTGTCCCCCCAAAGAACAAACCACCCTCACATTCCCCTTTCTTTACTATCATCATGGATCTTTCTACTACTCTTGCCGGCATTCCCCTCCAAACCTGCATTTACAATGCATCCGGTCCCAGAACTGGCTCTGCTGCCGCCTTGGCCAAAATTGCCGCTTCTTCCTCTGGAGCGATTCTCACCAAGTCCGCTACTTTGTTGAGCCAAACGGGAAATCCTCAACCTCGTACCTGGCATGCACCCGATGACTCGGCATCCATGAACTCGGAGGGACTACCCAACAGTGGAATTGACTACTACATTGATGAAACTACCATTCAAGAAACTTTGGAAGGATGTCCTGAAGGAACCACCAAACCCTACATGGTCAGTATTTCTGGAAAAACCCTCCAGGACAATCTTCAAATGCTTGACCGGATAGCTCAAGTTCCTGGGGACAAGATTGCGTGTGTCGAGCTTAATTTGGCATGCCCCAATGTAATTGGAAAGCCCATTATTGCCTATGATTTTGAGCAAATGGAAACCATTCTTCAGACAATCCAAGACAAGAAGTATCCCATGATTTTGGGTGTCAAGTTGCCTCCTTACTTGGATAGCAAGCACTTGCAGCAAGCGGCGGGTATTATCAACAACTATGCGTCGTTGGTGCGTTATGTGGTTTGCATCAATACTATTGGAAATGCCTTGTCAGTGGATGTGACTTCGGAAGCACCTGTGATTGCATCCAACCAAGGTTTGGCGGGACTTAGTGGACCTGCCTGCAAGTACACCGCCCTGGCCAATGTCAAGCAGATGCGACAGCACCTTCGCGATGAAATTGACATTGTAGGAGTAGGAGGTGTTTCTACAGGAAGCGATGTATTTTTGATGCTGTTGTGTGGTGCATCTGTCGTACAAATTGGAACCTGCCACTGGAAGGAAGGTCCTCAATGTTTCGATCGTATTTGCAAAGAATTGTCGGAACTCTTGAAGAGCAAGGGGTATTCTAGTGTCAAGGAAGTCATTGGAAAACTCAAGCCATGGTCCAAGGAAGGTGCGGCTTTGGCAAGGGCTGCCAACAAGTCCACCGCCCCAACCTCCAAGGCTGCTGCAACTGCTTCGTCGGGCGAACTTGACATGTACAAGATCAATGCTGCGTTGGTCCTCCTGATCGCCATTCTATTGGCAGACAAGCTATTCAAGTTCTTCTAGAGTGGGAAACTTTTAAAAATCTAACTGTAAGTTCATTTTCTTTTTATTCACACTTTAAAACTAGTTCCACAACTGCATGTTTTCTTAGCATTTGGATTGTCGAACTTGAAACCTCCTCCCACAAGGGCATCCGAATAGTCCAGTTCTAGTCCATATAGATACAGAATATCAGACTTGGAACACACCACTCTGACCATCTTTCTATCTTCCGAGATGCCAGATGTCAAATCATCCGGCTTGATGTCGTTTTGCTCAATGAATTCCATGGTGTAGCTCATACCCTTGCAACCTCCCTTTTTGACGCCAAATCGAATTGATAAACTGACAACACCACCTCCGCCTGTTTCCTTCGCCTCATTCTTTTCTTTGAGTTCCCGCATTTCAAACAACCGATTCATAGCACTCGGGGTAAAATGAATTCCCAGGTGCTCCCTGGCCTCCGCGCTTCGGGCTTCATCCACGGCGGCGGCAGATTCAAACAACATCATCGATGATGATCGACCAATCATGGAAACGGCAGGCAAAAAGGCTTGAGCCGTAAAGACTTGTAGAATAACAAGAAGTAATGGTGCTATTGTCTTGTTCATGGTATGTAGCTTTGTTTTGTGTCTTTTTGTATTTTTATGTGATGGCTGTAGTGATGGCGGGTGCTGCGAAGGGCGTCACACGTTTGATTCCAAGAGAATCGTGCGGCGGTCGATTCGTGAATCGAAGAATCTCCAAACACGAATCATGCGTCAACCCGGCGAGGTACTGCGATTTTTATATACATATACATGACTGTTTAATACCAATTCCATACATTCGTTATCCATTCTACAACCCTGAAGCTTTGAATACTCTGGCGAGGCTTGAATGGTCACTAAAATCGCTACCTCTCGCGAAAACCGAGGTGCACTTTCTCCCACCAACGTGTGAGACCCCGAGCTCACAACTTTGAGCCTCGAGCCAAACCAACAACTACCACCACAACCAACAAACAACTACTACCACACACACTCTTCCAACACTTTCTTCTTGACAACATGGGCCGCCGACATGAAAGCCGCGAACGTCGCTTCGACTTTGAACGCATCGAGGAAAAGATGAGAAAGGCATTGACAGCCTGCTTTGGGGGTCCCATCCCCAACTGCTCCAGTATGATGGACCAAATGGAAGATGGGTGCGGACCCATCATGGATCGTGTTTCTCGAAACAGCAACCGCTCTCGCTCCCGACAACGAGATGCCTTGCGCAAGATGGAGGATAGTGTGAAGAAGCATGTGATGGAATCGGTTGTGCGACAAACCGATTCTGGATTCACCCGCGATGAAGATGCTACCCTCTTGACTGAGATTGACATGAAGCGTCGAGGAAGCAGCCACACTGAGACTGACACTTCTGATTCGGAGAGTGATTCTCAATGGGGCAGCGACACCCTTACCAACACCCCCGAAGAGGACGGTGGCAAGAACATCAACCCCGCCGAGAGCGCTGTCGAGAGCGCCGTGGAAAGCACGGTCCAAGACCACATTCGCCCTCCCACCTACACGCAAACTGTCCGCTCCAAGTTTGACTACTACCGTCAACAACATGCTTTCAATGGACAAGGTGATAGCTTTGTGCCTCCTCCTTCTCCTTCGGTCCGATCCCGCCTTTCGGTTTCGGAACGCAACATGTTGGCCAAGCAAATTCTTCAACGGCGTCAAAACCATCCTGTGACTCCTTCGCGCAGTGGATATGATCCATAAAGTGCAGAAGAACCTGCACACCTACTGGCGCAAAAATATTATTTTATGATTCCATCATCACCTCCTCGCCGTCCCATCTATCTATTATGATGATGGCGAGGTTGGTGGTTGTGGTGGAAGTCCTGTTGTATTAATGAATTATAGTAATATTTTATTTAGCTTTTACCAAAATACGTCTTTCTTCTAGTATACTACTACTGTTGTCATGATGTTTTCCTTCCAGCGGTGGAAAGTATATGTACAGTTACATCCTCGGATTGGGCTGGCCTTCTACTGGTCGGCCTGTCCACCGTAGGTTTCAGCTCCAAAGATTGCATTCCTTGTGATTCCACGGAGCACGTGGCTCAGCCAAGAATGAAATTTCTTGAGAGCCGTCGCTCGGTCGATCGGTCGGGCAATGACCAACGCCGCCGCAGGCAAGAGGTGCTATTCCTTCTCAGCCCTGGAACACCATTCCACTTTCCAGTCCTGTTCCAAAATTAACAGTCACATACAAACACACAATTAAAAACCATGTTGTTCCGACGACCACTTCTTGTCGGAGCCGTTCTTATGCCGCTACTACTGGCTCTCTTGCTACCAACAACCACACTGGCATTGGACCCTCCTACGACCAAACCACAAGGCGGTGCTGCCGCGGTCCCTCCTCCTCCCGGCTTGTTTGAACAAATCGATACTAATCATGATTCTCTTATTAGTCGACAAGAATATCAACAAGGTTGGCCTCTGATTGTCCAAAAAGTTGGCTCTGCTACCGGTAGTGGTAGCTCTTGGAGCGATTGGCTGCCTGCCAATACCAAGGGAGGTTACTGGAAAGGATTTACATCCGGCGTGGCCATGATTATTGCGACAGAAATTGGAGACAAGACCTTCTTTATTGCGGCTGTCTTGTCCATGCGCCAACAACGATCGGCCGTCTTTGTAGGAGCCATTCTTAGTTTGTGGCTCATGACGGTCATTAGTTCCATCATGGGGTTGGTACTTCCAACCTTTATTCCTGTCAAGTATACACATATTCTCGGTGGATTGCTCTTTTTCTATTTTGGTGTCAAATTGTTGTTGGATGCACGTGCCATGGAAGACAATCGTGTCAGTGAAGAATTGGAAGAAGTCGAAGAAGAATTGTTGCACCCCAAAAAGGGAGATGACGTCGAATCCCAAGCACCAACGTCCTCCTCCTCTTCTGGCAAGGAGCCTCGCATCCCTACTGGCTTTTATAATATTGCACTCCAGTCCTTCACACTCACCTTCTTGGCAGAATGGGGAGATCGATCGCAAATTGCTACCATTGCTTTGAGTGCAGCCAAGAACCCCTATGGAGTTACCTTGGGAGCTTGTATTGGCCATTTCTTTTGTACGGGGATTGCCGTGTTGGGTGGGCGCATGTTGGCGGCCCGAATTTCTGAAAAGACAGTTACCTTGGCGGGTGGGGTCATCTTTTTGATCTTTGGGGTCCATTCGCTCTTTTTTGAATCCTAAACTACTGGCAATTGTTGGTTGGTGTGGTTGGTTGGTGGCGGTGCACATCCAAAACATTCAAACTTGCTCGTACAATACCTCCATGGCAGGCATGGTTGGGTGCGAGATCACGGGAGAACCTTCTCTCCTACATTCTACTGTACTACAAGTACTCGTACCTGCTCCACTAAGAAATATAATGGTGTTAAGGAACTACCTGTAGTAACAAAGAGTCGAGACAAACATGTTGGTTATTACACTAGGTAGGTGCTGCCAAGGTACATTGTGGTGTCATTTTGTGATACACACATCTCGTGGCTGGATGGGGGACGAATAAGAGGGTGCTTCTCGGTTGCATGCCTCCATAGGGCTTGTGTGTAGTTCTTGAGCTGTTTGGAGGAAAATTCCAACACTCGTTGCATGAAAATGATTGTGTTCCCATTGGTGAGATGTGCTTCTCGTTGCTAGCTGACAACACAACAATCTCCATCAGATTCTTTCAAAGCTTCCACAAAGTTATTCCCCAAACACTACTTATTCCTCTTCATCTTCATGAAAGTTGGACAAGAACTCTTGAAACTCAATGTCTTCCTCTCCCTCTTCATTCTCTACCCCTCCCATGGCTCGATCATCTGATCCTTCTTGCGAATCTTTCCAGATGCGTTTCAATAGTGAATACAGACTGCAGCAAGATACCATGCACTGAATCAGCATGACCCAGAACGCCAAGACGGGAAGACAGACCAACAGCAAAAAGGCTACAAAGCCAACAACCATGAGTTCTTGGGACAAATGCATCCAGGTTTGACACTTGAGTTTGCCCAACAAGCCTCCAATCGGTCCTACACCACCACCACCACCACTACTTGTAGGAGCTCGGCGTCGGACAGGTTCATCGTCTTCGTCGTCATCATCATCATCAATTTGTAGACTTCTTTGCGATCCCGACTTTTGATCTGCATCCACACTGAACAAGACAATATGCAGCAACTTGGAAGTACGCAACAACGTCGTAAACGGCAAAAAGACCGCATTACAAGCCGCAATCGCTTCTGCCTTTTTCAAAAACGTTTCAGGACCACAGACTCCATGGAACTTGTCAATCAACAAGTATAAAATGGCAGGATAAATAACATACAAACCCAACGAGAGGATCAAATCGTTCGAGTTGGTCACATCAATAAAGGTATTGAGGAGTTGAAAGAAGTATTGGAAAAAAGTCAGGATGCGTTTGAGGAAAGGAACAATCATATTTGTTGTTGATATCGATTGCTAAAGATGGTTGTATTGATGATTGTGAAATGAATAGAATGAAAACAAAAGGCGGATTTGGGAGGCTGTCCAGAGTGGAGGGAATGAGATCTTGTTGTGGTTGCTCGCTGTGATTTGTGATGACCCCAATGAGATGACTTCGATGTGACGTCATCATTCACACAACGGGACTAAACAAGTACCATGGATGAGGGCACCTTCCAATGAACTCCATTTCTGGTAGTTTGTTGGATTGAAAACACTCCTCTTGCAGCAACAACCATGCCATTTGATTTGCTTCTCTTTGACTTGGATGGGACCTTGTATGATCAAGCCTGTGGTTATGAAAAGAACATTCACTCGAATATTTTCCGTTTCATGGTTCAAGCCACTGGCCCTGACTGGGACGAGATTCAAACCATTGACCAAGCCAAGGCGGTCTGGAAACCTATCTTTGACAAATACAATTTAACGAAACGAGGATTTATTGGAGAAGGGTTCCAGTTTGATCCCGTTGCCTATGATCGGTTTATTCGACAAGGTGTTTCGGACTTTGTCCCACAAAACGATACGGAACTTCGTGACTTTCTCCTTGCCCTGCCCCAACGAAAGATCATTGTCACCAATGCTCCTGAATTTTCTGCACATGAAATTCTAAAACATCTTGGAGTCCATGATCTGTTTGATGCTGTATTGGGGTCCGATTTCTTTGGAAGTGAATTGTGCAAACCAGAACGAGCTGCCTTTGACAAGGTTTTGGATTTTTGTGGTCGACGGATCCAGGACCCAAATACCGGTGTCATGAACATTGTCCATCCAGAAAGAATATGTTTCTTTGAAGATTCGTTCAAGAACATGAGAGCAGGCAAAGAGTTGGGATTTGCAACGGTTTTTGTTTCCTGCGCTACCTTGGCGAATGAAGGGCAGAGTCAGCGATCGGCACGGGAACAGTTTGATGCTGTGATTGACGGCAAGGTGGGCAAACAATTGTTTGAACTACTTCCAACTCTTTTGGAACCGCCTCGTTCCGACCCTATAGAAGTGCTTGTGTTTGACTTGGATGGAACCTTGTACGACCGACGGAATGGATTCATGAATCAAATGCGAAAGAATGTATCCCAGTTCATGGTCGATTGCAAGGGTGGGAAAATGGACGAGATCCAAACCATTGAACAAGCTGAAGCCGCCCGGCGTCCCTTGTTTGCAAAGTACAATCAAACCAAACGCGGATTGCAATTGGAAGGATATGAATTTGATGGTGATGCTTATGATGAAGCCTTGCGGCGGGGGTCATTGGAATATTTTTCCGAACCGGACCAAGAACTGGTAGAGTTGCTTCAATCCCTTCCTCAACGAAAAGTTGTGTTTACGAATGGCCCCGAGCTAGGATCGAGATCTATTCTGGAAGGGTTGGGTGTCCTGGATTTGTTCGATGACATTTTGGGGTCCGAGTTTTGCGACAAACATTCCCGCCACGGTGGGACTTGCAAACCTGAAGCAGAATCCTTTCAACTCTTGTTGGAGCACCTTCAAGTACCTCCCGAACGGATTTGCTTCTTTGAAGATTCAGTCATGAATTTAAAAGTGGGTCGAGACCTCGGTATGGCCACAGTATTGATTGCCAGTGATACAGTGCTGGATGAAGGGCATGCCAAAGCCGAATCGCTGGGGTTTGATGCTGTGCTGGAACATAAAGTGAATGCGACTTTGAAGACAAAACTCCCATACCTCTGGCAAGTCCAGAAATAATGTATGCAACAATTTCAACGCTCATCCTTTGTGAATAGAAATATCTCTTGGAAACACCCTAATAAACGTCACTAGTGAATGTGTTCCAGTTGCTGCACAACAGTTGTGTTTTTTTGTTTCAGTATCTAGTATATTAATATCTCTTATTTGGCATAGTCTTTGGTGAACTTCTTGGCTGTCTTTTCAAAAACCTTTGGCTTTTCTCGAATGAGCGTAGCAATTTCTTCTTCCAAGGGATGATCCGTTTCAGGGGATTGCAACATGCTGTAGAGAACTTCAAGACAGTGACGGACATTGAGAGTAGGTCCCCATTGACCTACAACATCTTGACAAACTTCTCCGGTTTCGGTTTGAACACTGGGATGATAGACTTTGGTAATGAATCGCAGTTTGGGAGCTTTGAAGGGATATTGATCTGGAAACTCCAAGAGGATCTTGAAAACACCTCCTTGATAAGGAGAGTCTTTGGGTCCTAGAATGTGACACTCCCAACGAAAAATATCATCGTCCACCAGCGTAATTACAGGACAAAATTCCAAGGGTTGTCTATCCAACATGGTACGTTCCTACAGGGAAGAAAAGCGACCGTGAGAGATGTACAGGTACGGGTCTCGCGACTATCCCCGGAGAAGACGATCGAGAACGAACCTTGAACAATCGCTTCGACATGGTTTCTGTAGTTGTTGTTAGGGCTGTGGTAGCGTTTCTTTTGTGATGGGTTGGTGAAATATCGAGACGTAGGTGTGAAAACAAAAGACGGACTTCCAACGAAACCTCTCAATCGTTTTCAATACAGCCAACAAGCCTTTCTGGATTTTGGAGTGGGAACGATGGCATGAGAACGGCACCCGAATACGCTGCCCTCCGAATCCCGGGATGCAGTCATTCTGGCGTGACGTCAGCGTGTCGCACATGCAGACTGCTCAAGCAAACTACTTCAGACTGGAGGATGGTCAATAGATCGATCTACGGTCGTAGATTGGAGCTGTTGCCGTCGAACTAGAGAGAAGGACTGACAATCTAGTTGTAATATAGCGGACCAATTGCTGCAGAACTAACTACACCAAATAATGTCCAGAACCGGCCACTTTTGGAAGCTGGTAGACTTTGCGTAACCTACCGTAGAGTCGGCATAACACCTCGAGACTTCTACTTGCTTAGTTTCAATATTCCTCTCTCTGAGCCTCTTTGTCGTCAATCTACTACCTAGAGTTCTTCTGGATGGACTCCATTGATGGATGATGTTGATGATGAGTGGTGGACTTCACCAAAAATCTTGCCAACATCGACATTTTTCTGGGATTTTACTTAAGGTCAATCGGGTGGGTACTTAACGACTCGTGTTTCGAAATCGATCTCTCAACGCACTTTGTGGGTTGTGAATCCCGCCACAATTCTAGAAAACCAAGTTCGTCGCTCTGCTGCAAGAGCAAGAAGTAACAACAAAAGTGCATCATCATCACGACCATGAAACTGATAGGCTCTGTTCTATTGGCAACGCTCCTCGCTGTTGCTATTTCGGGGGCCAATGCAAACTGTAGTCTTTGTGGCGCTTCTGCAATCCCTGAGGATGGTTTGTTGAGGGAACGGCATGGCATCAAATGCAGTGAACTGTTTGAAGAAATCACCTTTATGGAATCGGGGAGCGATGAATGCAGTATTATCCAACTCACTGCCTATCAAGCAGGTTGTTGCAGCAAAGAATACGTTCCTGAGGAAGTTTGTTCGGTTTGTCCTGATGGCTCTTCCTATTCGGCAACCGTGGAAATCCCAGGCTCGACGACGAGACGAACCTTGACCTGTGCGGATCTGACTACAGAAGGATCCTTCCTCAACTTTCTAACAACTCCAGGAGATTGCAGTGATACTTTCCTTCAACGAAGTGCTGCTTGGTGTGGCTGTGAGGGTACCGAAGTCGAATGCAACCTCTGTCCAGGAGGTGCCCCACCCCCTGATTATTCCAAAACCGAGAAAGTTTTGTACGGGTGGAACTGCAGCAACTTTGAATATGTGTATGCTTTGCTATCCAAAGTGGAGTGCTCCCTGTCGGCGGAGATTATGGAATTTGACGCTGCAGCCTTTTGCTGTGAAGGCTTGGACCCACCGGATCTTTGTCCTTTGTGTCCATCGGGTCAAGTGGTTACTGATCCTGACAAGGTGGTGGTCACAGAATACGGTTTGCTTCAATGTGGGGATATTGAAGAAAGTCTGCGAATGATTCCAACAGAGTCGACTTGTGCCTTGGTATCCGAGAAGTTTGAGTCCAGCTTTTGCTGCTCCTTCCCTGATGATGGTACACCGAGTCAGTTGTGGCGATCACCCCTTTTGGTGGTGTCGGCATTCATTCTTGCTTTGTGGAGTATGAGATAAACGGGAATCCTACTTCACAAAGTAGACCGGGGGAGCCTAGAAATTGGCAAAAGTATATTGTAATAGTACCAGAACCTCATTTATTATTTAGAACCAAATACTTGAAGCTCTATCTACTCCGTTGCGATTGTTGCAGAATTGTTGAACTTGGACGGGTCGGCACAAATGTCGTCAAAGAAAGCTAGGTGGATTTGTATCCCTACTTCCGATAGTTGTTTGTCATGCTAACCTTGGGTGAAATACACTTATCGGCACCGTCAATGTGAGTCTACCTGGATTGTACTCGTACTGTTCCGCGATTCTTAGTAGTAACCTTCTCAACAACCATTGGATCATAGTTATCATAGTTGGTCGTCAACTGTCTAGCCTCCTCAGTTGAACACTTGACAGTGTAATAGTCAAAGACACAGTAGCCTGGAGTGATTTCATCACCTTCAATCGTCCTGGGCTCACCCGAGAACTCCTGCCAGACTAACCACGTTCGAAATTCGTTGAAACGTGTCTCTAATGCGTCCGAGTCCTGATTGGTGTCGTAGAGCTCATACGCCAACCAACAGTTGGCCATGATGCTTAGCAGCAGAGTGCCCACCACTGCCCGCCAAATCCATGAACCCCTGTTGCTAGTGTCCGGTGCCATGAGTGCATCCCCTATCTTGTTGGCGTAATCCACTTCAGTGGTTGGTGTTGGTGTTTTCTGTCCATGTTCGCTGCAACAAGCAAGAGAGCAATGCAATCTGAGGTATTGTTACTTGTTATGTGACCTCAAGTACGCCTAGCAAGGACCCAAAGAGAGCAAAAGGAAGGACAACCAATGGCGGCCTCCAAAGATCTGGCAGCGCGTTCCTCCTACCAATGATGGTTCAAAAAATAAGTGTTTCAATATTTATTGCGGGGATGAGTGCGGATTCCACCTACTATCAGTCCTCGTAGTCGACATGATATCATTCGCTCGTCGAGACCATGATGATGTTGTACTACACAACGTACATCAACATAACCATATCGGCTTCGTGTATGATGTTGTTGTGCGTCTTGGATCCTCCGTTTCTTGGTTGCCACCACAGAAGGATTCGATGACTTGTTTGTCTTGATTCTTGGCATATGCCAACCTGAAGATTTGACCAAGAATTCTTGTCTCCACCATACCGATGTCAAGAAGGGAGGACCTTGCAATGTTGATGCTGGCTATTCTGACTAACCACCTCACCTCAAGGGCGCAGGGAGGGTTGACGGAACAATTTATCGATGTCATTGGCCAACTGTACCCTGGCGTACCAGGAAAAATGCAGGAGAAGACGACGACTTTTGATTCCAAGTAGTCTTCGAAATCCGGCGTGTTAGTTCGAGGATCATTATCCAGTCAGATTATGCCAAACATTCACTGGACCACAAAATCGTGCAGAAAGTCTCCGTCACCATGATCCAGCTACGAATATGTGCGTCAGGGTCTAGTTTTCGTAACAATGTTGCGATTCTTGCATTGGCCGTCATTTTCGCTCTGATGGGAATGCAATTACTAACCGAATCTCGCATGATGAAAACATGGAAGCAAGGATTTTACTACTACTTGACCCCAGATGCTACCGACAATAAAACCAATGCTACACTGCACTCTACCAATGTTACTGGTCGTACGGTGCCCATACTGAACTCGGGGCCAGTGGAATTCCAAAATGTGAGCATCATCATCACATCAAGTCTAATTCCAAACCACCCAAGTATCAATATCATTCAGCAGACTATCCAATCTCTCACTCGCCTACAAAGCCTACCCTACGATGTGCCTATTTTCGTGACAGTTGACAAACCACCAGAATTCAAAACGGATGATGACAGGGATCGGTTGAACGAGTACATTCGTCGCATGCAAGTGGCTACCAACGTTAGTACTGGTACCTTCCATCCTTTTACAAATGTGAAGATCCTTGTCACTCCCAAGCACCTCCACATTGCGGGGAGTGTTCACTTTGCAATTACGGAGTACGTTGACACACACTTTGTTTACGCACTTCAACATGATCTAGCGTTTGGAGTGGATATTGACCACTATCATCTGTTGCAGATATTGGGCTCCTCTGCTCGGGATCGCCCCTGGCTCCGCAATATTCGTTTCAGGTTGCGAAGCGATTCTAGTCCAGCTCGCTTTCCCCATTGCAGGGCTGTTCACAATGTAAGTGAAGTACAATTGGAGCACGGACTACAAATATTTCCCTCGGCGAGATGGAGTGACAACAATCAACTCAGCACCCGAGAGTACTATGTCGAAATGCTGGAGATGATTAGTTTTCTTGAACGCGCAATGGAGGGCCCAATGATGGTCGCAGCCCCCCAGAATTGTTCGTATTGGGGGCAGGTTGTGTATGGCTCTCGGACTGATAATGTTTCCTATCTGGTACATTTGGATGGGAGACATAGTCAACAATACAACGAGACAACAATGGGAAGGAGAAGAAGGATGCGAGCACGTCGTAATCCGGCAAACTGACCCCTATAGTTTCCTTCTTTTTTTAGTCCATGTAGTAGGACCGCGCGCAGTTCGTGACTCGTGACTCATGTCGAACGAAGCAGTAGTTTCCCAGCCCAACACGCTATTCATCCTTCTGCTCGCGATGGCCGTATTGTCTGGTTTTAACTCCAAGGGAACAGCTGCAGTAATTCTTGTGTGGGTGGTAGTAATCACAACATGGACATCAGTGGAGTTGGCCCACCACAGCCTGCAATCCATTGTCCAATCTCCAGACAGTGTCATCATTCCTTCGCCAGGAAATGCAGCACCAGAACCAAACAAAACGCATACTACTACTTCTGGGGAGCCAAGCGCACAAGTGGCAGAAGGCCATTTGGTGGATCCGTACTTGATCCTGTTGAAAGAGCATAATTTGACGTATAGTATGAAGCAACAGACGCGATTTCTGGAGAGACGGCACAAAGTCCAACACGATTTCCCCGACAGATTCGACCGCCGATCACTCAACGTCTCCAGGTGGGCAGCCCTCGCAATATCGGAAGATTTCGCTTTTTTGCATATTTGGAAATGTGGAGGCTCGACGGTAGAACTGTCGACAGGTCGATCCCACACAACATTGATGGATCAAGAAATTCAGAAACGAAGGTGGTTTGGGCTTGTCCGCGATCCCATTGATCGATTTCTATCAGGATGGGCCGAGTGCGGTTTTCGTGCTTACATACGAAAGAACAAAGCGACGGGGACCCACCAAGCGCATCATAATAATATGTTGACCGCACCATATGTAGACAGGCTCAAGGCGTGGTTACAAGAACTCAAAACAAAAGGACAAAAGACCCGGCGTGGTACTACGGTAACATGTCATGTTCATTGCTATCCTCAGGCCAACTTTCTAATGAACTCATCTGGTCTGATTTACTCGAACATTGCATTCATTGGGGATCTCAGGGATATAGCGGGGACATTGGCCTTGGTGGGTGCCACCTCCACTTCTAGTGCCGGCACGAGTAAAACTACTACTGGTGGTGGTGATGGATTGCAGTTTCATCTGAAGATGGACAGGAATGCATCAGCCAGCCCTATCAAGAAACAATATTTCCCCACTCAACGAGACCTTTTACCTACTGAGTTTCTGTTGGAGCTTTGCGAATACTATGTATTGGATTACTACATGTTTGATTACAAACCTCCCGACGTCTGCTTTTAAGGAAGAACGGTGGACCATTTTACTAGTAGAGTTGGAAGATCTGCTGATGCTAGCTTTTCTGACATAACTTCAGGGCTCAGGGAGGGCTGACGGAACAATCGATATCATTGGCCAACTGCCCTACCAGGTACAATTAAAGTACTACATGTTGTTGTGACGACGACATTTGATTCCATGTAGTCTTCCAATTCCGGCGAGTTTGTTCCAGCCACCATTGAGAGTTTATGCCAATCACCAATCACTGGACCACAAATTATCATGGAAAATTGCGAAGTTTACCAAACGCCTCCTCTGTCACCATGATCCAATTACGAATATCTGCGCCGGGATACAACTTTCGAAACAATGTTGTGACTCTTGCATTGATCGTCATTTTCGCTCTCATGGGAACGCAATTGCTTACCGAATCTCGCATGATGAGGACTTGGAAGCAAGGGTTTTACTACTACTTGATCCCAAATGTCATTGACAATACAACCAATGCTACACTGCATACCAATGTTACCGGTCGTACGGTGCCCATCCTGAACTCGGAGCCGGTGGAATTCCAAAATGTGAGCATCATCATCACATCAAGTCTCATTCCAAACCACCCAAGTATCAGCATCGTTCAACAGACGATCCAGTCACTCACTCGTCTGCAAGGCCTACCCTACGATGTGCCTATTTTCGTGACAGTTGACAAACCACCAGAATTCAAGACAGAAGATGATCGGGATCGGTTGGATGAGTACATTCGCCGCATGCAAGTGGCTACCAACGTTAGTACTGGCGCCTTCCATCCGTTTACAAATGTGAAGATCCTTGTGGCTCCCAAGCACCTCCACATCGCGGGGAGTGTTCACTTTGCAATTTCAGAGTATGTTGATACACACTTTGTTTACGCGCTTCAACACGATCTAGCGTTTGGAGTGGATATTGATCACTATCATCTGTTGCAGATATTGGGCTCATCTGCCCAGGATCGCCCTTGGCTTCGCAACATTCGTTTTAGGTTTCGAAAAGATTCTGGCCCAGCTCGCTTTCCATACTGTATGGCTGTTCACAATGGAAGTGAAGTACAATTGGAGCATGGACTGCAAATATTTCCCTCGGCGAAATGGAGTGACAACAATCAACTCAGCACCCGAGAATACTATGTCGAAATGCTGGAGATGATTGGTTCCCTCCAACGTCCCATGGAGTTTCCAATGATGGTCGCAGCCGCCCACAATTGTTCGTATTGGGGGCAGGTTGTATATGGATCTCGAACGGATGGCATTTCCTATCTGGTACATTTGGATGGGAGACATAGTCAACAATACAATGAGACAACAATGGGAAGGAGAAGAAGGATGCGAGCGCGTCGTACTCCGGCAATCTGGTCCCACTAGTTTTAGGTGTATTGAAACTGTGGTATGGTAATGTTCAGAGAGGGGGTAGGTATTTGTATACATGCGTTTCCCTCTACCTCGATAGCCACAGCACACAGTACCGAATGTAGCCAGAGTACCGTACTCGTACCTCATAGTTTTTAGTAGTTTGTTTTCCTTGGTGCACGTTACCGGTTCATTTGTTAAATTCCGTGATGTAGTCATGGGAGTCCGGCGACGTTGTTCCAGCGTGCATAGAGCAGCTTCGCCGTAACATTTTTTGCCAGTCATCTAAATCACTGGACCAAAAACAAACAACATGGCGTTGACCAAACGTCCCTGTCACCATGATCCAATTACGAGTATCTGCGTCAGGGTATAACTTTCGAAACAATATTCTGACTCTTGCGATGGCCGCTAGTTTCGCTCTGATAGGAATGCAATTCCTAACCGCATCTCGCATAATTGGGACATGGGAGCCAGAGTTCTACTACTTGATCCCGAGTTCCCTTGATCCTACAACCAATGCTACACTGAACTCTAGCAATGTTACCGGAGGTATGGTGCCCATACTGAACTCGGAGCCGGTGGAATTCCAAAATGTGAGCATCATCATCACATCAAATCTCATTCCGACCCACCCCAGTATCCACTACGTTCAACAGACTATCCAATCACTAACTCACCTACAAGGCCTACCCTACAATGTGCCCATTTTCGTTACCGTTGACAAACCACCAAAATTTAAGACGGAGGAAGACAGGGATCGGTTGAACGAGTACATTCGTCGAATGCAAGTGGCTACCAACGTTAGTACTGGCACCTTCCATCCGTATACAAATGTGAAGATCCTTGTCGCTCCCAAGCACCTCCATATTGCTGGGAGTGTTCACTGGGCAATTACAGAGTACGTGAACACACACTTTGTTTACGCGCTTCAACATGATCTAGCGTTTGCAGTGGATATTGATCACTACCATCTGTTACAGATATTGGGTTCCTCTGCACGGGATCGCCCTTGGCTTCGCAACATTCGTTTTAGGTTTGACAAAGATTCTCGCCCTGTTCGTATTCCATACTGCATGGATATTCACAACGGAAGTGAAGTACAATTGGAGCACGGACTACAAGTATTTCCTTCGGGAACTTGGAGTGACAACAATCAACTCAGCACCCGAGAATACTATGTCGAAATGCTGGAGATGATTGACACGATTCGTGACCTGGAACGTCCAATGGAATTTCCAATGATGGTCGTAGCCGCCAAGAATTGTTCGTATTGGGGGCAGGTTGTATATGGATCTCGAACGGATGGTCTTTCCTATATTGTACATTTGGATGGGAGGAGACCTGTACAACAAAACAACGAGACAACAATGGGAATGAGGAGGAGGTTGCGAGCGCGTCGTACTCCGGAAATCAGGTCCCAATAGTTTCATGTATAAGAATACAATCGATGGTCAGAAATCAATAGGTGGAATGCCAATATTCTGATAAGGCTAATTATATTTGTATTCGTATACTCATGTTTTTCCTAGCTAGCCTTCCAAAAAGATGGAAACGATACCGGCAACCATAGCCACAACACCGAATATTATGTACAGGATAGCCAAGAAGAAATCAAACATGCTGGGAGGGACTTGCTGTGGATCGTCTTCCAAAGCCAAAGTTTCTTCTTGTTGTTGGCGCTTCGCCATGGTGACAACGGGGGGATTGACAGCTTGGTAATTGGTACCAGCACCAGCACCAGCACCCGGAAGGCCAGCGTTTCGATGAGGAGATTTTGGGAGTGCCACGATTTGGCCCGTTGTAGTCCGGGCTGTTCCATATTGATGTTGCAGCGACTCTGAATGAATCAACATGGTATTGATGGGAGACTTGAGATGTTGCTTTTCTGCTGAAGCCCGTTTGGAATGAAGGACTACAACTCGTTGGGCTCCACCCACTTCTCGGGCAGAGGCGAACCGAACATTTCCAATACGGATGGGGTGAGGGGACTTCAACGCCAGCTCCGTAACATGTTCAGTAAGCTTGGATTTTCCAAACGAAGCAACTTTAGTCCAAACGGGCATGAGCAATAGATACCACAACATCCTTTTGAGTGCCTGGACACAACCGTTTTCATCCTCCAACTCTGGTAGGTCACCCGAAACGTTGGCATTGTACAGTGGGGCTGTTTCTTCATCGGTGGCTCGTTCCGGTTGAATGTCTTCACCAAAGAAAGAATGCGCCAATTCCAAGAAACGAGCTCCGTGTACTCCCAAATAGACAGCTCCAGGTCCAATATAGGCCAAACAACTTCCACCAACAGCTCCACTCGCCGCCAAGACTGTACCAAGGTTCTTGAACATGGCTGCAGGGATGACGGCCATCAAATACAAGATAATGGTCAAAGTGATACGTCGATCGCGACGGTTCAAAACACTAGTATCGTCTCCTTCGTGTGCACTACGTCCCTTGAAAAAGAGGACTACACAAACGTGACGCGCCACGAAACTCTCCTACAGCATGGTGATCGGAAAAAATATGTGAGGACTGGATGTTCGACAAATTCATCGGCACACAGAATCACACTTACCATAGGGTAAACAAACAACATGGTACTTCCCAATAGACCTCGAGCAACATTGGCCAAGGTAGAATCCTTGTCCAATGAATTGAGAATGTTTCCTTCTGTCTTTTCTTGAAATCCAATAAAGCCACCGACACCACAACTCATGGCCAAAATACCACAAAAGATCAAAGCCGTTCGAGTGACATCGGCCCAGCGACCCTTGGTTGGATTCTCCAAACTTCCCGCAATGATAAAGGCCGAATGTTGACAGACAAAAGCAAAGGACAAGACTCCCAACCCCACAAAGATGGTGTCGACATTGATCATGGATTCTTGCCACTCAAAGGTGGCCCAATTGGCGCGGATCGGAGCCAAATACAAGACCAACATGACCATGAGGAAATCAACACATACATTGATGCGGGAGGTTTTGGACAAATCTGCCATATCACGTTGACATGATAGAGGGACCATGAAGGTAATGGAAATGGCAAACAGAATGGCCCGTCGCATGGGGTCATTTTCGGGATCAACTCCAAAAACAAAGGAAAACGTATCCTTGACGACCATGAGATAACTCAACATGGCTCCGTAGGCCATGATGAACATGTTGGCGGCTACAAAGAGGAATCCAAATCTGCCAAAGGCCGCTTCCGCCACGGTTTCGTAGGACGGAACATGCACATGTTTGGCTGTCTCGATTAACAAACGGAGTGACTTTTCCGTCAAGAGAGCACATAGAATCACCAAACAAATTCCAGCCACGAATCCTGCTTCCTTGATGGCATAGGGCAAACCAACAATACCACTCCCCACAATAGCGTTGATTAAATTGGCCGAGCATCCCAAGACGGTGGACTTGGTTTCTTGCTCTTCCTTGGGTTTGGGACGGCGGTGCAAGGTTCCACCAGGTGTGCTGGTCACATCCGGTTTTTCGCGAGGACGAAAAAAGGGCGATCGAGACAAGTCAGGCATGGTTGGTTGGTGGAATGGATGGATGGATGGATGGATGGATGTAGATACAAGAAATAATGAAATGTAATCCAACGACAGTTACCCTCCGAAACGAAAGATCTTGTGTCGTATTTGTACGACAACGAACCTCGGATGAACCTTGAGAAGGAACGCCGGGCGACCTCGCAGAAGCCATTCGAACTCTTGATTCCTTCCGACTCCGGCTACTACTGCAAATGCCGACCCGAGCTAAAAGAACTACCGGTATTTTCCAAACTAACATCTAACATTCCCATTTTGTATTTACCACCAGCGGCAACAACCCATAACATATATCCAAGGTAGTGTCAAGAAAATGCAAAAATCCAATGCTACAATTGAGGTTATAATAATAATGGCCTAGTGGTACGGAGCAGTAGTAGTCATGGTTGTTGTGTTTTGTACAGCAGCAGCAGCATCCGTCGTAGAATCCTTCTTTTGGTCGTCAACATGCATTCGTTCATGGTCCAGTTCCTCCTCCTCTTCATCCGGATCGTCTCCTGGTGGTACCACAAACAGAGGATAATGTGGTACCAAAGATCGTTGCGTTGTTGACGTAGTAGCACTAGTTGATTCTTTTGCATTCGCTCGACTCGATTTGTCCACCAAGAATCCTACCAACAAGAAACGCAAACCCGACGAAATCTTTTGTCCACAATGTCGTAGTTTTCCAGGAAAGATCAAACAATGTCCTCGTTGAATATGAATGGTGGCATCAAGACATTCAAAGTAGGTTCCTCCACCCTCATAATCCACACCACATCCATGCGAGAGCGCAATCAAGAAGGTCCATTCCGACTTGTCCGTGTGCATATCGAGCTTTTGACGTTCCTTTTTGGTGACATCGTACTTGACAATATGAGGTTCTCTGTCATCGAGTTGCAAGGCAGGCATACTTCCTCGAACGAGACGTTGGGAAATTTCGGAAATGACGGTATGGACGGGTGGCACACAGGATTGTGCCAAAATGGGGAATTCTCGGCAACCCAGGGTCTGTTTGGCATAGGTATAGGCAGCATATTGTCCCTTGCAAACTTGTTCCGTGATACTGACAATGTAGTCACATTGAGCGTCGGTCAACCCAACATCGGCAATGTATACATTATGTTCTTCGGAAACGGTGACCCAATCGGACACTGTGAGGAAAGGATAGACGAAATGGAATGGAATGAAATGGAAGAAGGGACAGGAGATTCGAGTCAGCCAAGGAAAGTTGCACAACATACACGTTCACCTGTATCACGATTACGTACCTGATGATTTGGGTGCATTGGCCAATGCTTCGGGAGTAAAATAGTCGACATTCTCTGTAGTTGATGTTGTTGTTGTACCACTGCTCTTTGCCAAGCCAGCCATGCTTGTTGCAGCTCCTGAATTGTCCTTCTTGGACTTGGTTGTTGTACTAGACGTTGTTCCACCAGCCATGGTCTTGTTGTTGTTGCTGCTACCGCCATCATTGGTACTGCTGCTATTCATCATATTTGTCTTGTGATTCCGTGGACACTGCTCGACCGGACGAGCCGATTCTGGACGGGGAGCAGCTCGTTCGGCAATGAGACGATCGGGTGTATCTTCAGGATATCGAATGGCGTAAATGTGTGTGCCGCCACCTTCTTCCATGACACGCATGGATCGACGTCGAATCAAGAGACGGGTAGGACAATCCACAATTTTGCCGGGAGGAAGCCAAGAGGGTAAGAGTGGATCGGTATTGTCTTTGGAAGGAGATGAGTTGTTGTTGTTCTTGTTGTTGGTCGAACGAGATGTTGTGGTGATGTTGCCTGAAGGCTTGGGAAAATTGTGGACAGGAGTCTCGCCTTTGGAAGCGTGCTTGTTATAAAGCAAATGATGTTGACCAGGAGGTTTTCGTTTGGCATTTTGTTTATTGGATGTGGATGTTGTTGTAGTGGCAGAAGACGAGGCATCGGGACCGGTGGTAGCCCGAATGGATTGCCGCATCAAATCGTACATGACAGGATCTGGTGAGTCGTTCCGACTCAGTTCTTCGATATCCGGTTCTGCAGGGCTGGCACATGCGGCTGAACTGCAAGTTTGTCCCATGGTTGTAGTGTTGATTGAATTTCTTTTGCTTGTTGTCTTGGTCAATGAATGTTACGGGTAGTCGTGATGATGATGGTGGTGAGAATAAACACTGTATGTGCGCGTGTTTGAGAAGCTCAAGTGATTGATACTTGTTCTGACAGCAGTTACTGTAGTTGGATACCGGCTAGTAAGTTGTTCTGTGAAAATGCCAACCAACCTACTACAGCAAGAGAAACCACAATCCTTCTCGAACCCAAAGATGACAGGAAGGCGATGTCTAAAGACTCTTTTTCTCTCGAGCAGCAGTATGCTGGGTTGCGAAATGTCAACGTTCTCTTTGTCACTCCTACAAGCCCGACGAGAATGGGAGAGGGGCCGGATTCTTTGGAACAAAACCACCCGAGCACGTAGGTCTACATACGGCCATTGACATCACGCACTTCTTCGTCTTGTGCCGCACGTACGCACAAGCCGAGGAGTCGTTCCTGCTTCAGGATTTATTACGACGGACAAGATCCAGGTCGGATCCATGTCCAATGAGAACCCACATAGAGGGAATGGACGATTACATCATAAGAGAATTAGGTCGGAGACTTTTTCCCTCTTTTCGCTACTACTAGCTACTAGTAGTACTAACTACTAGAGTACTACGAACCATCCAAGAGAAGAGGTAGGAAACAACATGTTGTTGGGAGTCGCCCGTCGACGACTCCCCTCAAACCCCTTCCCCCAACTCCACTACGTCTGTCCTTTGCAACACCGGTGGCGCAGCCACAACAACAATACAACTACCGCATCATAGCTCTGCCATTGTTGTTGTCCATCTTGATTCTTTCTCTCCTACAAACTGGTACTACACTATCGGACATTCCTTGATTCCTTTATTCCTTCATCATGTTATCGTTCGGAACTATCTTGACAACATTCGGCACACTGCTCCTTGCCCACGCTGCCTTTAGTACACAACACTATCGAACCATCCTACAAGATTTGGGCAGTGTCACTACAGCGCCCTTGCCTCCCATGGATGTCTACATTGAGTTGGCCATGGGATTGACCTTGTTGTTTGTGGGACAATTGGTGCAAATGGGACGATTGCAAACGGTTGAAGTGATTCCCACTGGAAAGAAGGTGTCGACGCGCAAGCCGTTGCATGCGGCGCCGTATCAAACACGTAACTTTGATATCTATCAACATCGTAAATTCAAGGTGTTGTAAAACAAGCAAGTGGACGGTGGATCAGTGGGATTTTGTGGATACAAGCAAACAGATGGATTGGGTAAATACTAGTACAAACAAACAAACAATAACTTATGTAGCGGTTTTTAGTTTCGAAGTCCCAATTTGCGTTCTTCTCGAATCAGTTTCGATCGTTCCATGGCCAAAGATTTCTTCAGTGCATATCTCTTGGCTTGGGAAATCGACAGGCTGTCCAGTTCGGTCTCCAGCTTGGCAATGTTCACTTTGATTTCGTAAAGGATAGGAGATGTAGTTGGGTTCTCTACTGGTGACGCGTCTGCAATAGTAGAGTTGGGCGTTGATGTAGATTCGCAAGGAGCAGACGGCGCTGTGTCATCCGCATCGACCAAATCCACCTCGTTGCTCCCCCCTCCCACTGGGTCTTTCAGAGTATCAATTTCCTTCTTGGTCGCCTCTACCATTTCTGCTGTCAATCGGTTGCGAAGGTAGACCAACTGGTCCGTCGCCGGTTTCGCCAACACTTCGGGTCGAACTCCATGTTGTGGATTTCCCTTTAGATCCAAGGCTCGGAGGTTCGGGCAATAGTCTTGCAACAATCCCAAAGTAGGTGGGATTCGATTGATGTAGTTTTGTTGTAAGCACAACATAGAAAGGGCAGGGCAACATGCCGCAAGGTGAATGACCAGCTTGTCTATTTGCTCGATGGCATTGTCAGCCAAGTCTAATGTGGTCAAGGTACGGGGCAAAGTCGTCCAATCATCGACCGAACGGAGTTTGCAATAAGGCATACGGAGGACCTCCAAAGCTGGAAGTTTGGTGAACACTGATCCTGGGATCTCAGACACTCGGTTGCTCGACAGATCCAGGAACAACAAACTGGTCGACCAAGAGAAAGTGGGAGAGTCCAGAAACCATGAGCCCAGGTTCTCTATCCGGTTTCGTGCCAGTGACAACCGGGATAGCTTTGGACATGAAGAGCCCAATGTATCAGGGAGGGATCCCAGTTTGTTGTCATTGAATGAGACCTCCTTGATGTTTGGAAGTGCTGGAAAAAGATCACCTGGAACAGTTTCTAGACCACACTTTTCTGCAACAAACTTTTCTGTAATCTCGAATGCTGCTGTTGGATTCGCTTGTATCTCGTTTACTAACTGTACCAAAACCTCCGAAGGACTGCCGTTGTTGGGAACTAGCAGTGAGTGATTGCGATGCAGGCACGAGGACAATACCTTCGTGGTTGGTTTTGGTACGTCGGTGTTTTGTTTGGGTGCTCGATTCCTTAGTACCTGCAACAAGGCAGTTGGATTTTGAATGTCCTTGGATTTGAATGCAAACAGTGGATTCCCCGTCAGCGTCAATTGCGTCAACTGGGATAAGAAACCGAGCTGGTAAGGCAAGTTCTTTAGCTTGTTGGCGGACAAGTCCAAGCGCTGGAGGAGTTTGCAGCATTCAATCGTGTCGGCATCCAATGCTTCTAGATAATTATCTTGCAGCAACAAATCAATCAAACCATTTTCTTGGGTTGGATCTTTATACAACCCTTGAATGGACGACAGCTTGTTGGTTGTCAGGTCCACCTTGGATACTGTTGGTGGAATGGCAGGAACTGCAGTGAGGCGATTGAACGCTAGCTGCAGCGTTTGGAGTTGTGAGAACTCTGAAAAATCCACAGCTGATTGATTCAAATGGTTGTGAGAAAGGTCCAAGAGCTGGAGGGTTGACATTGCTGTTTGAAGAAAGTCGGGAAAACTTTGGAGTTTGTTGTGAGAGGCTCGGAGTGTGCGGAGTCGAGGTGCGGAAAGTTGTGTGTTCTCTAGGTTGGACAACTGATTGGATGACAAATCCAAAGTCTCCAGTTGTGGCAATTCAATTGGACCCACCGCATCCAGACTTGCCAATTGATTCTGCGACAGATCCAGCTCCTGCAGACAGGCTTGCGCCAGAAATGGCAATGGGATGTGTTGCAGTCGATTTCCAGCCAAATCCAAAACGGCAAGGGTCTCCAAACTAGAAAGATCCACAATCTGCTCCAACCCGCATCGTTTCCATCTCATTATTTGTATCTGTTGATACCGAACTACTCGCGCATCCATGGATCCACCAATGTCGTTGTCCGAAAGGTCGACATATGTCAGTGTTTCTTCGGCAAAGCGAAGAGGGGTTGCTTCAGCCAAAGCTTTCATGTCCAAATCAACCGATAGTCCAAGCCTCAAATCAAATATAGAATCGGGAAGTGGGGATGACAAAGAAATGTTGGCAGCCCGTAATTTTCCAGTCGTTCGAGCTTGTTGCAGCATGCTCTCGAGGCGCTTTGTGGTGGCGCCGTGTTGTGTGGTGGACGGAACTTTGACTTCATCTTTCTCAGTATCCTCTTTCAGTCCATGTGCTGCAGCAAAGGCTGGATTCAAGGCAAACCTGGAAGGAGGAGGCATGCTGGCAATACGAGCACCACAACTGGATTTAGTGTGACAAGAGGTCTACGACGGACGATGATGAAGTGTCATTCGAACGATTTGGGTAACGGTCCATCTTTGAATCACGTTTCATATAACTCGTGACTAATTAATGGTTTGTCACACCACAAAAAGACATGCACAATCACATTATCATTGGTTGTGGCGATCATTCAGTATCTGACCGCATGTGATGATTCCTCGTCAAGTCAAACTTCTTGTCCAAATGGTCCAGAGCGGACAGGATAGTTAGATCCAGGCTCGGTGTGATGTGGCACGACGTCAAAGAGACTGCGCTCCACTTCTCCTCCTGACATGCAAGGGAAGAACCATCCAAAACATCCACTGCTACGGCGGACTGCCTCTCGCCCTTCGGTCACAATAGTTTTGAAACTGCGAAGGGCAGCTTCACTGGCAGATCTGGGTGATGGTGGGGCCAACGGCCAAGTCCAGTGATGAATGATTTCCGTGGACAATTCATCGTACGCCGTAGCATACAACCTCATGTAATCGAGCTTGTGCACATTCTTACGTGGCGGCTGACCCATGGGGGGTTTCAACATTAGAACCATTCGATCGGAAACTGTTGTAAATGCGGCCTCGAGTTTGTATGGAACTGTGGAGGGACAAGCGTCCAACGCTTGAGCAAACTTCTCACTGACCAAAGCCACGTACTCAGCTGGTACTGTCTCACTGGCCGACAACGTCAACAAGATGTCTTCGGATAGACGTTTCAAAGCAGAAGCTGTGGCACTATGGAGACTTCCACGCGTTCCCAAATCCAACATTTTGCTCAAAGCTTGCCAGAACACAGAAATGACAGCCATGACTCCGACAATGATGGAACAGTATACCCGAGCATTCTCCGAAATGTTCAATTCGGCTTCCAAGATGAAAATCCCAACACCACTGAGCAAAGTCAACAAAATGGAGGGGAAGAATAGGATCCAATTGTGAACGGCACGCAAATTCTGAGCTGCCAACTTGTGCATGTGGCGCTCTTGTTCGACCCCAATAAAGAGGTTTCTGAGCATTGTTGCAGGGTGCGCATTGACCTGCTGAGTGGTAGACAGAGTGTGACGGATCGTGTAGGATCGTTTGCTTTGGCGGCGGGAGCGAGCAGACACAACGGAGGAGTTGGGAGCTTGAAGACTCACTGCCTCCATCACTTGGCTTTGCTGGTCAGAAATGACAGAGGATTCTTCTCCCACAGACATGGGGGCAATGGGAGATGGCATGGATGCCTCCTCGCTGTCAATCTTGCGTTGGTTGCTTCCTCGGGTGGATACGGAAACGTAACTAGAGCTTGGCTTCACACCGCCGGGGTCTGAGAAGTTCTTCTTCTGGTCAAACTTGGTCAACGACTGGTAGATATTGAATGGGTACACTCCTACAGAACTCTGAGCGGCGTTGGTGTTCTTTCCCACTGGTTGCGTTGTCTGCTGTTGCTGCTGAGCCATTTTCACCCGACGAAGATTGGTATCTGCAGTGTTGTCCACAGCAGGTGTCTCAGAGCTCGTAGTAGAAACTGCGACACAACCTTCAGTAGATGGCTCGGAATTGTCCGCTGTGTTTTCTCTGGATCCTTCGTTCACAACCTCGAGAGATGCGTAGTACTCGCCTTCGAAGGGTTCGTCGGTAAAGATGTGGTTCTTTTGCCTGCTCTTGCTGCTTTCAGAGGAAGTAGGAAATGCTCCACTCTCGTCCCAAGATCCGTCGTCGTCGGACATGCTGTTTGGGGAGAAGCACTCAAACAATGTACCTGGATCGTTCTTACCGGTGGGACCAGGTGGTGGCATGTCACACAGCCTGTTGCAGCAACGAGGGATGTTCCAAAAAAGTGAGGTTTTTCCATGATTCAGGAAGGCTCCGAATGATGAGCGACCTCATCATGTGACATTTATACAAATATGCAAGTCTGTAGATATAGGAATTGCGCGGGACTTAAGTAACAGTCATATATAGGCGGCTTTTCTATGATAGTGCATGTGCTGCATGCCGTGCAACCGGCGTATCGTCATGTTGGCCATCTCATGTGCAAGAAGTCATGCTCCAACTAGCTAGCAACACTACTCGAACCAGGAGTCTCGAAGCAGTCCATGAATGCATCCAACGTACTAACGGTAGTAGGTATTTGTAGTTTGTGCTAGGTAGTGATGGTACCAACTTAGTTCTTTCATGAAGTATTAATAAACTAGTAGTTGTTAACAGATACATGCAAGCTTTTGAGGCTAGAAGTATGTACAAGACCTTCACGAAGGACGTAGTAGTGGGACGCTATTGCATGACGACTGATCATGATGAGATCGCCCTTGCCATCAGTCTCGCAATCTCGGCCGCTGCCTCTGGAGTCAATTCCAAGGATGTCATGCGTTTGGGTTGTTGAGGTGGGGATTTGCTTCTAGAATCATCTCGATGCAGTTGTGAACGATTGCAAGGTCTTCTTTGGTGCAGGATTTTACTACTAGAATCGGATTGTTCCGTCCAGGCAGGGCGCCTCTTTGTATCCATTTCTCGATTTGCTGTGACTTGAGAAGACTCCTCATCATCGTCGCAACTGTCCTCAAGCAGAGGAGGTAGCATTGGCAACCTGCAACAGTTGGCCAACCTGGTGTTGCTTCCCTTGCTTGAGGAGGAGTATCCAACCATAGTGCTCATCCTGTGCCTTGTGTTTCGCATTTTGTAGATTTTATGTCGTTGTCAGCAACAATCTGTGTTGGGTTCACCGGAATCGTTGAAACACAAGAGGGCGACGACTGCGACAGGAGCGAAGTTCTTGAGAACTCCTCGAGTGTTACAGATCCGAAGTCAATTGTCCGCAGTTTAGAGCCAACGTACCACCCTCGGTACCACCATTCTCTAATTCTCATACTCTATTCTACTAGTAGCTATTTGAAATTGAATGTTAAACATCACCATCACAACTGCTAGTAGCAGTAGTAGTAGTAGTGGAGCTCGCTAATAGTGTTGCAACAAGCATCAACACCGCGTTTGTTGGTCAATGGAATAGAAAGTTATAATAATATTGCACCTACAACCCACAACGTGGCAACACCGTTCGCGAATGAGGGTAATTGTTTAATGAAACATGGATCCTTCAAGTGCGCAGAAGTTCTATGCTGTATAGCAGAGTTTAAAATTCCGGCCGGATGGCTGTGGTCACAGTTGCTATTAAGACTGGAACACATCCACCTCCTCGTTGAGTATTGTGAAGCTGGGAGGTTTAGGCACAGTCATGATGCCTTCTGAAGTACCGACGTTAGTTGTACTGAGGCGGAAAGTTGTTAAACGAAAAACAGAACTCGTGAACGAAGAAAAACTGCATTGAACAACACACATTCTGGTGAACCTTCTCCTATTGCTTTCAATGGAATTTTCACGACTTCGAAGTGCATAGGGGTGCGATCGGCGATCGACGACTCAGTCCATTTCATTTTCCGTAGGCTACCGGTAGAGACTGAGACATGTACCTCTATTGATATCAAGAATGCTACAAGCAAAGAAAGGAGTGGCGCAATTCCACCTCTAGGTCCAGCACTGGATACAACACGGCGACATCGGTTTCTACCTACTCGGGGAGCGTTTTCTATGATCAGGCCTTTCGATGTAGTAAGGAGTTGGACTTCTGTAATCCCCCAAGCACCTCGGTTTGTGTTTGTTTGCTGGCGGAATCGACGATACCAAGAGCAGTCTTGGCTAGCTCAAATGTGCTGAAGCCAATCGCAGCAAAGGCGCCACTCCACAAGATTCGAGTGCCTGCTCCCGCGTAGAGGCCCTGCCATCCGGATTGCTGAAGAACGTGTTGCAAGCATTGGAATACACCCCCTTGGTAGA